>JAVJIF010030091.1:0-251261 GCA_038442645.1 Agave tequilana | reverse complement strand
GGTATCTGATTGGTTGCTAATGTTGCATATTTAATGTCACATTTCAATACTTATTTTAGAATAAAAGCCTGCATTGTCCTAATTATTTGTTTATTTATTTGCAGGCCCATTCTTTAAGGAGATGAAGAAAAATGAGCCCAAAGCCCACAAAAATTCCGAATTAAATCAGAGTTAATTCACACTCAGTAAATCAGGGAAAAATCAAGAGGTTGAAAACTGGTTGAGAAGAATCCTCTCAGAATCGATCGGTTGAAGCAAAGATCAAGCAAGTTTGATTCAGATTCTGACTGAATATATTTTAGTATTCGAATCATAACTTTTGCTACAGAATCTCAATTCTGATGATTCAAGATGATCCAGAAAGCAGACTGACAGAGCTATAACTTTTATGTTGATCATTATTTCCAATTCTTTCAGTTGTTAAGTGATATTCAGCAATCAACAAGCCAACAAACAGCAGATCAGAACTGAATATCCACCTCTACCCCCTCCATTTCTCCTATAAACCTGCACTCAAAGAAAAAGGGAGGACAATGCAGAGTTAGGATTTAGCTTAGTTTTCATTCTTAGTTTAGGTTTTTAGTCTTTCTTTTTATGTAATTTTAGTTTTCATCTATGTAATTCAGAGGAGATCGACTTGCATCGAAGAACAAGACTGAAGCTTGAGCTGGGAGTGACACCGGTGTAGACTTATTTCTTTTCTTTGATTGTAATGGAATCGAATCGGTGTTCTTTTGTGTATGCACTTCTATTTAGTCTTCTTCTTCTTCTTCGTTTCTATTTTACTTTTTTTTTTCGTACAATCGTCTTCCAAGTGAGTCTAAAAGCATCGAAAAAGCCTTGCCATTGCGAGTGCCACCGATAGCTCATGACTATGGAATAGAGTCTCTCTCTGTATCATTTCATTCTTGAATTAGTCTTGATGATGTAATGTGGACGAAGACCAACACTCGAATCTTATGGGCTATGCGCTGAATGCCTCCACTTCAAGGTAAAATCGTTGCTGAAAACTCGAGGTAAGCTTTTGACGAAGAGAAGGTAAGCAATGTTTTATTTCTTTTCTTTTATTTCTGTAAATTAAATCACAAACACAATACCTCTTCTAAATCATCCTTTTCACCTCCTTGTCGCTTTCTTTCGCCGTTTTCTGATTTTTCCACCTTCTCACCTCTCGCTTTTCTTCTAAACTTTAACCATTAACTTTATTTTTCATTTTTATAACTTTAAAAACAGAGAAGAACCTTCGCTTATTTTCATAAGATTTCAATAAAGACACGTAAAGCTTCCATCGCAAACCCTCCTTGTGGATCACGACCCGCATAGCCACTTGCTATAGCGGAAGAATTGAGCACTTGCACATTTCCTAATCTTAAGTTCTATAATTTCGTATTTTTTGTGCAGGTTTTGCCTCAATCAAATTTTGGCGCCGTTGCCGGGGAGGGTAAAACGGTTTTTATTGAAATCTGAATTTTATTGCAAATTTTTGAGAACTAAACGAATTTTCTTCTCTGTTGCAGGTTATAGGTTGAAGAAAACAGGAACTTTGCATTGCAGTGACATATAAGTGGACCTGGGCCTCTGCTCTCGAAAGCAGAGACCAGGATCCCTCCGAATTGCCGCAAAATCCTGGCTTTTGCCGCAAATTTGCGGCAATAAGGAGTGCACTACTGATCATTTTTCTGCAGGGTCTCTGATTCTGCAAAATACTTCTGCTGCATTACTTAATTCCCTGTAATATTCACCCTATACCTGCTTAATAAAGTCAACAGTAAAAATTGGTTGTAATCGTTAAAAGTTGATTAGACATTTGCATTTCTAGGCACGTGTCTTTTCAATTCATTTACTTTTACTGTTGAAGAGTGCTGGAGGCAAGGTACGTTTTGCATTGCATGTAGACTAGGAATCAACTCTTGCTTGATTTTCATGCTTTGAGTGTATCCTAGTTATATTTCTTGTACACTTGCACAATTCAATTTTTAGGGCATACCCATAAATAAGATAAGGTGGGGATTTTATCACCCTTTCCTTAGCCCGCAAATCATTTTCCCAAGCACTCACTAACCAAGCCTAATTTAATAAAAAGTAGACGTTGGCCCTAGGGACATCTCGGACTCATTTAGGAGATTATCCTAAGGGGGAAAAATGTTGGAATCTAACTCCTCCTGCAAAATCAGTGTCTAGGAAGGGATTGAGGGCCGAAAGCCCGAAGGTTGGTGGTTATTTAATTAAGGAACGTCTTTGACGGAAAACCTCCCACCAACCTTGCCCTGACCTGGCTGATTAGCTTGTGGTTAAAGTCTACATTAGACCTCCCGTGGACAGTCTAACCAGTTAGGAGTCATCTAGGTCCTAAGTCTACCCTAACTTAGGCTAGAATTTTTTCTTTTTTGTTTGTTTATTTGTTTGTTTTTCTTTGTTTGTATTCTATTGTGTGATATGGACTATAATAATAATTTTTTCAACTACAATAATAATCCATATTACACACCGGCTTCATTTTCGAATATTACCAACCCGGCATATCATAACTTTGACCAACTAGTGTGCCGGATTGGTCTTATCCGAATCAATATGACCCATACCCCCCATCTAATAACTATAATTTCCATAATGATTTCAACTCTTCACCGAGTCAGTGTGGATTCACCTCCCCCGAGCATAATTTCCAACCACCTTGCCCTCCTTCTCCCCCTAGTCCACATTATGTTCAAGATCATACTCAGTTCCACCCGTCCAAAATAGGAAACCATCAATTTTGGAACGGAGTATGCATGAGTCCAAACACAAATCCCAAAATCTGATGGACTCACAATTTCAATACCACTTCCAAGATAACTCTTCATCTTTTCATCAAAACAATGAACCCATCAATTATGAAAAGATGCTAGAAGCCATGACTCATGCTCAAAATGCTAGAAATCGTGACATAGATATGATGGTCGAATCTCTACGTTCCCACCGTCCTGATGTCACTTACCATTCTGTTAGAGCCAAAAGTCATGTTGTTTTGGAAATCAAGATTCTATTTCAGAACAACCATGTGAACTTACCCAAACTCTACATGATATTGATAGTTTGGCTAGTTTTCTTTTCACTGAAATAGAACTTGAAATGATTATGATCCTGAACCCCAACTTAGTGATTCAATTCCATTTCCTGATTCGATTATGACTCCGGTACCTTCACCTAACTTCGATCTTTTCCCGGAGTCAACATTGGATCCTGTACCAATTCATAAAGAAATTGAATCACCCATCTTTGAGGATCATGTTGAACTTGACCAACTTTACAATTTTGAAAATCCCATGGATAAATTGGCAAGTTCTCCATTTTTTGATATTGAACTCAATGAGATATGTGACCTAGATTCTAACATATGTGATCCAGTTCAACTTTCTGAATCAATATTGACTCCTGTTTTATTACCAACTTGAATAATATTCTAGAGTCAGTTTTGATTCCTCCACCTATCATTTCTGAACTGGAATCACCCACATTAGGTCACATTCCATTGTTGGAAAATACATGTGGACTGGAGTTTCAATTTCTTGACTTGGACCCAATTTCTGAACCTATTTCGACTCCTGAACCTTTACTTGACTTAAGTCACCTTCCTGAGTCGGTATTAGTTCCTGTCCTTCCCGAGTCCAAGTCAACCGTTCTATCATTCATACACCATTCTGGGACGAGGTGGTTGACAAATTTGACTCCGAAATTAGTTATGGAATATGGAAATTAGATGGGGTCAAATATTTAATAAAAAATCCTTAATGGATTTATCTTTTTAGTGGGTCATATTAAAGATAGTGCTGGTGGGTTCCTCCGAGACCCAAGAAAAGTTGATTGGGCCACGTTTCGTGGACCAATCAGACCACCACCGGAACCACCACCTTAAGGTAACCTTTTCCTTCCCTTTCTTCTTTTTCATGCATCTATGCATTAATTCATACATTGAGGACAATGCATGAGATAGGTGTAGGGGAAGGTCTAACATAACTTTCTTTTTCTTTAAAAAAAATAATAAAAAAAATAAAAAAATTGACATTTTTCTTTACTTTTAAAACTTTTTGAAAAAATAGAAACAATATTTTGACTTATTTTTGTAAGAAATTAAGTTAATTTTAAGGAATAGGAAAATCCAAATTAGGATTTCTTATACTTGGTCAAAATAAGATAATTTGTTTGATTTTTAGGGTTAGGAAGATAATTTGTCAAAGTAATTTAGTCTTAATCTTTACCTTGATGAAATATGCATACTTCATACACTTACACACTTAGGGTTCAAAAACAAAGATTCTTATGCCTTATAAAAAAAATATATATATATATAAAAAAAATGAATAAGTCTAATTATTGATTAGCTAGGTGCTTTGGCCTAAGCAAGCCTTAGTATTTATGTGAAAGATAATTAGATAAGTTTAAAAAAAAAATGAATAAGTCTAATTATTGATTAGCTAGGTGCTTTGGCCTAAGCAAGCCTTAGTATTTATGCGAAAGATGATTAGATCCTCTGATTAAGCTGGGTATTTGTGCCTAATAAAGCATAAATATTCACGCCTAAAAGAGGTTCATATAATAAAATCCTTAGTTTTGTGGCCTTGTTTGCTCGAGTCCTTAAGTCCTAGGGGTGTCTTCTCACCTGGTGCCCTAAGACCTTCTGGTTTGGGAGTCATCGATTAAAGCCTCGTTAAATGGGCAGATTAGAAAGCCTAATAAAACTAAGGAATAATACCACAAAAAAAAGAAAAAAATAATAATAGCAATATATATATATATATATATATATATATATATATATATATATATATAATAAGGCATAAGAGTAAGAGTTAATGAACCCTTAGTCAAAATTTTCACATTCACAAGGTGCATATGACTTAGGGTAACGTAATAGACTAGATGAGAAGCACAATTTGACTCTTACTTTGATTGATAACAAATTTTTGAATAGAGACTAAGTTTAGGAATGAAAAATTCGGCTTTCCTATAACTTATAGATTGCTTAGATCTTACAATCATATTTCAAATATTTTTCTCTTTCAAAATGCTTTTCGAAAATACTAACTCTTTATTTCCCTTTCTTTATGGATTTTGTGGGTGCAATCCGCTGAAAACCCTCACGAGACAAAACTCGTCCTCTAGGGGGAACCTAGAGGTTTAACGGCTTGTTGCACATGCTCAGTGCAATCGCGTGACCTGCGAAAGTGGTCTAATAATCCTTAGTATAATTTAGTTGTTTTGCTCGAGGACGAGCAAAAGATAGGTATGGGGGTGTGATTGGTTGCTAATGTTGCATATTTAATGTCACATTTCAATACTTATTTTAGAATAAAAGCCTGCATTGTCCTAATTATTTGTTTAATTTATTTGCAGGCCCAATTCTTTAAGGAGATGAAGAAAAATGAGCCCAAAGCCCACAAAAATTCTGAATTAAATCAGAGTTAATTCACACTCAGTAAATCAGGGAAAAATCTAGAGGTTGAAAAACTGGTTGAGAAGAATCCTCTCAGAATCGATCGGTTGAAGCAAAGATCAAGCAAGTTTGATTCAGATTCTGACTGGATACATTTTAGCATTCGAATCATAACTTTTGCTACAGAATCTCAATTCTGATGATTCAAGATGATCCAGAAAGCAGACTGACAGAGCTATAACTTTTATGTTGATCATTATTTCTAATTCTTTCAGTTGTTAAGTGATATTCAGCAATCAACAAGCCAACAAACAGCAGATCAGAACTGAATATCTACCTCTACCCCCTCCATTTCTCCTATAAATACCTGCACTCAAAGGCAAAAGGGAGGACAATGCAGAGTTAGGATTTAGCTTAGTTTTCATTTATTAGTTTAGGTTTTTAGTCTTTCTTTTTATATAATTTTAGTTTTCATCTATGTAATTCAGAGGAGATCGACTTGCATCGAAGAACAAGACTGAAGCTTGAGCTGGAGTGACACCGTGTAAGACTTATTTCTTTTCTTTGATTGTAATGGAATCGAATCAGTGTTCTTTTTGTGTATGCACTTCTATTTAGTCTTCTTCTTCTTCGTTTCTATTTTACTTTTCTTTTTCGTACAATCGTCTTCCAAGTGAGTCTAAAAGCATCGAAAGAGCCTTGCCATTGCGAGTGCCACCGATAGCTCATGACGATGGAATAGAGTCTCTCTCTGTATCATTTCATTCTTGAATTAGTCTTGATGATGTAATGTGGACGAAGACCAACACTCGAATCTTATGGGCTATGCGCTGAATGCCTCCACTTCAAGAAAATCGTTGCTGAAAACTCGAGGTAAGCTTTTGACGAAGAGAAGGTAAGCAATTGTTTTTATTTCTTTTCTTTTATTTCTGTAAATTAAATCACAAACACAATACCTCTTCTAAATCATCCTTTTCACCTCCTTGTCGCTTTCTTTCGCCGTTTTCTGATTTTTCCACCTTCTCACCTCTCGCTTTCTTCTAAACTTTAACCATTAACTTTCTTTTTCATTTTTATAACTTTAAAAACAGAGAAGAACCTTCGCTTATTTTCATAAGATTTCAATAAAGACACGTAAAGCTTCCATCGCAACCCTCCTTGTGGATCACGACCCGCATAGCCACTTGCTATAGCGGAAGAATTGAGCACTTGCACATTTCCTAATCTTAAGTTCTATAATTTCGTATTTTTTTGTGCAGGTTTTGCCTCAATCAGTATCCAAACTTTCTTGGGTCCTTGAATGTTAGTATTCCGAACCCAAACATGATTATGCGATACATTAATCCTATCATAGCAAAATTTAACCAAATGACCTTTACGGCCACAATATGTGTATGAAAAAATTTTATCATACATGAATGCATGATGAGTGTGTGGAGTGTGGGCATGTTTAGGGTGTTTAGGATGATATAAAGGTTGTGATTTATGAACATGAGTATGAATAGCATGTGAATGTTTCTTTGGGACATGTTTCTTAGGAAACATAGCCTCTAGTCTAGTTTTATCAAATTCACATTTCTTCAAAATTACTCCTAATGAATCAATTTTCTTCTTTAGCAAGGAAATCTTGTTTTCATCGATTTGTGAAAATTTACCTTTGCAAGAAATTTTATAGTCATCAAAATCCTTTTGAGTAGAAGAGAGAGTTGAAAATAATTCATCTTTTTCTTTTGTGAGAATGAAAACTTTGTGGTTGAGTGATTCATTTTCCCTTTTCATTTTCAAGTATTTCTTTTTGAGAAAATCATAGTTATGAGATAGTTCTTTAAAAGCTTCTCCTAGTTCATCTATAGATAGTTCACAATCAATGGATGTATCGGGAGTTTCCTTGCTTGTGCTCTCATTAGCCATGAAGCACATGTTGGCGGTGTCGACTTCCTCATCGGATTCACTCTCCGAATCCCAAGTAGCCTTTAAAGCTTTCTGTTTGTATGGCTTCTTAGAGGTGGAGGGTTTGCCTTTGTTTTCCGAACATTCCGCAACAATGTGACCTGGCTTTTGGCAATTGAAGCAAATGATTTTCTTCTCTTCTTTACCTTGCCATCTCCTTCTATTTTGGAACTTTGCCTTGTTGTACGTTCTCCGAATGTTCTTTACAAGAAGAGAAAGATCTTCGTCATCCTCTTCTACATCATCCTCGTCGGAGTAGGTGGAAGATCTCTTGAAGGCAATTGTTTTCTTCTTGGGAGGAGCCATCTCTTCTCTTGCTTTTCTTTCCATCTCATGGGTCTTGAGATTCCCAATGAGACCGATAAGCTCCATTTCTTCCTTGTCATTGAGCTCCTTCAAAGTTGTGGCTTTGACTTCCCAAGATAGAGGGAGTGCACGGATGATCTTCCTCACTTTTTTGTCGTTGTTAATGTCGTCACCTAAATAAGAAAGTCCATTAGTAATCTTTATAAACTTAGTAACCATATCATCTATGGTTTCATTCTCTTACATAGAAAAGTTTTCATATTAGGAACGAAGAAGGTCGATTTTTGCCCTCTTTACTTGTGAAGTCCCTCATGAGTGACAAGAAGGTGAGTCCAAATCTCATAAGCGGATTTACAATGAATGACTCTAAAAATATCATCGTCATTAAGAGCTTGAAGCAAGGTGTAGTGTGCCCTAGCATTAGCATCAAACTCTTTCGTGGCAATATCGGACTAAGTGTCCTCATCACCAAGGGGTACACTAAAAGGTTTGGTCACCGCCTTTGTAACCCGGCTCCCTAAGGATTGCAAAAACACGGTCATCTTAACCTTCCATATGAGAAAGTTAAGGTCATCAAACTTGGGTGGGTCTTAATTCCTTCAGTCATTTTTACTAAGTGTATGAGGATGAAATATGAATAGAGTGATTAGCAATATAGGATCTCTCTAAGGTTGTTAAGTCAAGAGCCTAGAGACCAATACTCTGATACCAATTGAAAAACACCGAGAGGGGGGTGAATAGGTGTTAATGCTAATCTAATGATCTTTTTAAACAAGTATGTATGTAAGATACAACCGGTCACTCAAAACAAGAAATTGAATCCGAATTCCCGTGAAGGGCTCTAAAACTTCTCCTCTTTGATTCCTCTAGATTATGAGTTAAGGCGCGTAATTACTTTCTTGTTGAGATGAGTAAAGACCGAAAAATGCAAATAAATAAAATGGGTGCAATAATGAAGTATAAGCAAGAGGTATCACAAGATAGAACTGTAAAGTAATGAAAAAGCAATAAGGAAACCAATCGCAAATACAAGGAATTTGTTTCGAGGTTCGAGCCACTGCTCTACGTCCCCGCCTCCACCACCGTGAAGGATTTCCACTAAATCCGCAAAGGAAATTTTCACACCGGAGCCTTTACACCCAAGGGGATTACAATTGGTCTACACAAGACCGGAGTACCCAACTCCAACCAATCCAACCTCTACATAAGAGGGATCTCAACACAAGAAAATACAAGTAACTAGGTGATCAAAAGACCACAAACTTCTCTCTTACAACTTCTTATAGAGTGGGGATGATTTTTGGCTCAAGAAGTGAAGTGAGAAAATTTTAGTTGTAAAGAAATGAAAAGAGCTTGGAAAACAACTGAAAAACTTTAACCAAGAAAGCACTTTAGAAAGTGAGAGCTTGAAAACTTTTCTTTTTTTTTTAGAAACTTAAAAACAATAGGGATTTTTCTTGTGTTCAACAAGGGACCAATGACATCTATTTATAGGGATTAGATAAGGGCATTTCATCATTTAATCTAGGTTAATAGGTCAGATAATAGGCACAAGAAAATTAGAAATAGCTGAAAGAACCATCAAAATCAAAACCAGAAAACAGATTTCAAGAAACTAGCCGTTGTGAGCTGCTAGCAGTTGTCGGTTGACCGGCCCGGTCGACCGGCAGTCTATCTGGCAAAAAAGCCGTTGGACTCGGTCGACCGGTCGGTCGACCGTAGGATAAACAAAAAAATTGTTTGTTCTGTCGGTCGACAGACAAAACCCGAGAGCAAGGGTCTGTCAGTCGGTCGACCAGTCCGGTCGATTGGCAGACGTGCACACCAAAGCCACAAGGCCCGGTCGACCGGTCCGGTCGACTGATCTTGCCTGAAATAGATCCTGTCGACCGTTAGGCCTGAAACAGTTTTATTTTGGTAATATTTTTGAACTTTAAAGAATTTTTAAAATATTTTTAAATGGTTTGATGTTTAAGTAGCATGCTATAGGGGATGAGATACATGATTTAAACTAGATGTAAAAATATGAAATATTTTGAGACATATATATCAATCAAGACATGCACCTAATCCAACTAACCAAAACAAAAACCGTATTTTGAAAAGTGAAAGTGTGTGTGTGTTTTCTTGAGCCAACTTATTATAGCCTTACTCTTTAACAAATTAATTCTTACAATGGTTCTTAGGTGACTACAAGATCTTCAAATTAGGGCTTCTCCATATGCAATATTGAATAGCTTGAATCCTTGATCCCGAATTGAGTCAATCTTGAGTCAAAAATACCTTCCTTTAGGGAAGAAAACATCTTGAATCCTTAGAACCCTGAAACATACTTAACCACTAAAATATGATTAGTACAAATAACTATATATGTTTTGTAATCATCAAAACTCAAAAACCGGGTGATTGTAACCTTGGGCCAACAATGGAGCCTTTTATCACACGTGTTTCAGAAATTTCACATAGATCTTGCTTTCGAAACGAGTGTTGTCAAAGCCTTCGAACCTTTTGATCGTGCTGTTCTTCATCGTATGAAACTTCACGATTTTCCTCATCCTCCACCACAACCACCCTCTCCTCCTCCACAAAGTTCAACTCAAGCTCCTTCTTCCTCTACTCAACCTCCTTTCACTGAACCCCCTTCATCCCAACCACCTCCTTCATATGCAGATGCCTTCTACAACTCTCTTTCTATTGAGATAGAATCTCTACACGCCAAACAATAATTCATTCAGGACTCTCAGAATGCATTGCTCGAAAATCAATCTTTACTGATGAATCATTTTGAGAATATGCAACTGAAGATGGACTCGTTTGCATCCACTCAAACGAAAATTCTGAATATCCTCAAGATCTATTTTCCACCACCTCCTCCTCCTGGATCCGACATTTGATGCTTATGGAGTTGGCTTTGCTACGTGTTTTGTTTTTGAAGTTCTTGCATCTTTGTGTATTTTTCTTTTTAAGACTCTTTTAATTTGTCCTTAATCTTTTTCTGTTTTTATTATGAAAACAATGGTTGTTCATGTATCTTTTATGATCTATGCTTTCTCTTTTTTGTTAATGACAAAGGGGGAGAAAATTCTGTGTTTCATATCTCAAAAAAATTATGTGTGTTCTGATAATGGATATATGTATATGATACATTTTTGGCAATGTTGTGATATGGCAATGTAGGGTACACTTAACGCTTGTTCCATGGAAATATTTTTATACTTTATGTAGGGGAGAACAAGAACACTTGGCTTGTTACATATCTATTTGTTATAACCTGTTTACTGCAGGGGGGGTTTCTCTGCAGGGGGAGTTTTCATATATACAGGTTGTCATCATCAAAAAGGGGGAGAATGTTGAAGCCTACAAGATTGAAAGATTTTGATAATGGATAACAAAGTGATAAAGATGTATTTGGAGCTCTATCTCAAGCATTTATATAGAGTTCTGATTACTCAACTTCAGTTGAAGATTTTAGGTATTTTTGTCTTTTTTTAGAATAATTGTTAAAAGCCTTGAACACACACACAAATACCTATATAGTCGACTTGACCTCTAAGTATAGTCGACTAACCAAACCCATAGTCGCCTTGAAAATTTTCCCATCGACTAAGTCCTTCTACAAAAATATCCCAACTCTCTATTTATTGTCTAGCATCAGAATTAGTCGACTTCTCCTAAAGTATAGTCGACTAATCCCTGATATAGTCGACTAACCTTGTCTATATAGTCGACTAAAATAGTTTTCCAGAAACTTGTTATCCGTATCAATCTAAGTATAGTCGACTTACCCCCTATATTAGTTGACTAACTTTTGTAAATTTTGTTCTTCTAGTCGACTAACTTCCATACCTAGTCGACTAATAGTAGTTTCTGGCTGTTAGTCAGTTACTGATTTCTGGTGTTTTATCTAACATTTTAAATTTCAAATTTGAATTGATAACTTTCCTAACTGACTATCGATCACCAACTCAAATCTCAAGTTTTCAGCCTAAAAATTCTGTTCAAAATTCTGTTTTTTTAAAACCTGTTCCACTTTCTATTTCTTCACCAATTCCTACTCTATTGTGAAGATTTCTGAAAGTCCACCTATAAGAGACCTTGTCCACGAGCACATTCAGATTCAAGACTTATAGGATCAATTATAATCATTCAAAGAGGAGCATTATACAAGGGCGTCTTCTTGGTGTAGAAGAGAAGTTATACAAGGTGCTTATTCTCTTGGTTGTAAGAGGATTTGTACACATTTGGCAAAGGGTGTTTTATCAAGTGGTGTACAAGGTATTGGTTTTAGGTGTATCCAAATCTGGAAAGGAAAATCTCAAGCGGATTGCTTGGGAACTGAACGTAGGTCACAAGGACCGAACCAGGATAAATCTCTTGTCTTTGTGTTTGCATTTTTCTAATTTTTTTATCTCGTGAATTTTTATTTCCTGCAAGTAGTTTCATTTAAAAATTTATAAACACTATTCACCCCCTCTAGTGTTTGTGTTGCTTGAATAGATCCTAAAGGGTTCTTGCAGAAGGATGAGAATCAGGGTTAGGATTTATTTGAGGATTTAGCTGAGAAAACCCTGCAATGGGATCCAGCTTCAGAAAAACTTAAGAATTCACAATCCATAGCTTCAAGAGGAGGGCTCCTGTCTCTAGAATCATCCATAGTTGCCGAAGCTAAGATTGCTACCCTAATGAGAAGGATAGAGGCTCTGAAAATAAAAGAGCCTGCCAATGTCAGCCAGATCAACCCACCACTAATTCACAATCCGAGTTGTTCATACTGTCAGACACCAAACCATGTCTTTGAAGAGTGCCCTATTTTTCATGCCCAGAAAGTACCACCGGAACACCTGAACGCGGCTTACTCACGGCCGCCTCATAATCCCTACTCCCAAATATACAATCCCGGTTGGATGAATCACCCTAATTTCTCCTGGGCCCCAAACAATCCTCCTAGGCCTAATTTCTCCAACAATTTTCACCATCTTACTCCACCACCTTTTCCCAGTCAAGCCCCATCTTCCTCCTCCCAAAGCTCTCCAATGGAAAAGAAAATCAGTAAATTGGAGGAGAGCATAGAGGCTTTCAAGAAGTCCCAAATCGCTTTTATGCAAAATCAGGGACAAACTCTGAACAATCATTCACAGACCATTTTGAGATTAGAAATGCAGATGAGCCAATTAGCTAGCTCCCTAAGTGAAAGACCAAAGGGTATTTTGCCTAGTCATCCGCTAGTTAACCAAAAACCTCCAATCAAGCATATGAAATTCAAGAACCATCTATCAACCAGTGCAATGTTGTTCACACACTTCGATCTGGAAAGAAGGTAGACAACCAGGTCTATCAACAAAAAAGTCCAGTCCATCCTGATTCCACTCCAGCCTCCACCTCTGCTAGCTCCTCCCAAACTGCTCCTCAAACATCTGATGAGGACAAAGCTGCTGAATAAGTTCATAAGCCTGTAGCACCCTTTCCCAATAGGCTTAGGAACAACAATAAGAATATGCACATAGAGAAAATACTAGAGATGTTCAACCAAGTCAAATTGAATGTGCCACTTCTTGACGCTATCCAACAAGTTTCAGCTTATGCCAAATTTCTTAAGGATATGTGCACGAAGAAGAGAAAGACCAATGTGCCCAAGAAAGTGTCCTTGGCAACCAATATAAATGAAATTCTGTCTTGTCCCATTCCGGTAAAATACAAGGTTCCCAGATGTCCCACCAATTCCTGCATCATAGAACAGACCGAAATCAGTAGAGCACTTCTTGACCTGGGAGCAAGTATTAACTTGCTACCTCTCTCAGTATACCAACAACTTGGGTTGGGCGAGCTAAGCCTAACTCGAGTCACCATTCAGCTAGCTGATCGATCTGTAAAGATTCTGAAGGGGAAATCACAGACGTCCTATCCGGGTCGGGGATTTCATTTACCCCGTTGACTTCATTGTGATTGAGACCCAACCTGTGTCCAATCTTAGGTCTCAAACTCCCGTCATCTTAGGGTGCCCATTCCTTGTTGCAGCCAATGCCATAATCAACTGTAGAAACGGGTTCGTGCGATTGACCTTTAGAGATATGACGAAGGAAGTCAATGTCTTCAATCTTAGAAGACAACCTAGGGATGTCAATGATCAGACATTTGAGGTTAATTCTATTAAAATCTGACGAGTGAGCATGAGGAAAACATGGAAATAGAAACAGAGGCAGAGTTTAATCTGGAGGCTGAGGATTTTAATCTAGATCATATCGTAGATTCAGCAGTAGATTGGGCATCAAGTCCAAATGTACCTCATCTTAGGATTGAAAGCCCGGAGATTGCATCCAATGAAGCAACACCTTTCCTAGAGCTAAAAGCCTTACATAAATACCTCAAGTACGCCTACTTAGGCGGAAAGGACACCTTGCCAGTCATCATAGCATCCCACCTGACTGAGCAACAAGAGGACAGCTTAATGTCTATTCTAAAAAGACATAGGGAAGCCTTGGATGGACGATGAAGGACATCAAGGGAATAAGTCCAGCAATAGTGCAACATTGAATCCATTTAATCGATGAAGCAACCCCTAGGAGGGACCCACAACGCAGGCTTAATCCTCTCATGCAAGAGGCAGTTAAGACTGAAATTCTGAAACTATTAGATAATGGGATCATTTATCCCATTTTTGATAGCCAATGGGTTAGCCATGTTCATGCGGTCCAAAGAAGGCTAGTTTTACAGTGATAGAAAATGAGGAAAAAGAGTTGGTACAAACAAGACTACCTACCAAGGTTCGTGTTTGTATCGACTACAGGAAGTTGAATGCAGCTACCCATGAAGACCACTTCCCGCTACCCTTCATCGACCAAATGCTGGAACGATTGGCTGGACATGAGTACTATTGCTTCCTAGATGGCTACTCGGGATACAATCAAATCCTCTTTGCTGCAGAAGACTAGGAAAAGACCACGTTCACTTGCCCGTTCGGAAGCTTCGCTTACCAACGCATGCCCTTTGGATTGTGCAATGCTTCCACAACATTCCAACGGTGCATGCTTAGTCTTTTCTCCGACATGGTAGAACGTTTTCTTGAGATTTTCATGGATGATTTCTCCATCTACGGAGATTCATTTGACCAGTGCCTTCATCACCTAGAGTTAGTGCTACAAAGATGCAAGGAGAAGAACCTAACTCTAAACTGGGAGAAATGTCACTTCATGGTGAGACAGGGGATTGTCTTAGGCCATGAGATTTCTAGGAGAGGCATTGAAGTAGACAAGGCTAAAGTAGAAGTGATTGCTAAGCTTCCACCACCCAAAAGCATCAAGGATATTAGATCCTTTTTAGGGCATACTGGGTTCTACCGATGGTTCATTAAGGATTTTAGCAAAATCGCTAGGCCCTTAACTAACCTGCTCGCTAAGGACGTGCCCTTCGAATTTAACGACAGATGTTTCAAGTCATGGGGGAAGATTAAGCAAGAACCTGTTTTTGTGCCAATTATTTCTGCTCCTAATTGGGCCCAACCATTTGAAATCATGTGTGATGCATCTGATTTTGCTATCGACGCTGTTCTAGGACAACGCATCGATAATAGGCAGCACCTGATTTACTATTCGAGTAGGATCTTGAATACGCCCAACAGAATTATACAACGACTGAGAAGGAATTCTTGGCCATTGCCTTTACGTTAGAGAAGTTTCGGCCCTACATGTTAGGTTCAAAGACGGTGATTTTCACAGATCACTCGACTATGAAATACCTCATGATAAAAAGGAAGCAAAATCCCGATTGATTCGGTGGATCCTTTTGCTTCAAGAATTTGACTTGGAAATTCGAGATAAACGAGGTATAGAAAATGTGGTCGCTGATCATCTCTCACGAATTCTGAACGCACCGATCATACAAGCTCCAATCAACGAGGATTTCCCAGACGAGCACATCCTGGCCATTCTTAAGGAACCCTGGTATGCGGACATCGTTAATTACCTGGCCACTAGATAATTACCAGCTGACTGGACAAAACAAGACCAATACTGCTTCTTTGCCCAAGTACGGTACTTCTTCTGGGAAGATCCGTATCTTTTTAAGTATTGTCCCGACCAAATAATTAGATGATGCATACCAGAGGAGGAACAGAGGAGTGTGCTCAGCTTTTGCCATGACCTTGCATGCAGAGGACACTTCGGTCCCCGCAAGACTGCAGAGAAGGTTCTACAAAGTGGGTTCTACTGGCCCACCTTGTTCAAAGACTCATACCATTTTTGCAAGTCATGCGCAAATTGTCAGAAAATTGGGAAAATTTCAAGAAGAGGCACGATGCCCCTAAACCCGATCCTGGAAATTGAAATTTTTGATATTTAGGGTATCGATTTCATGAGACCATTCTCTAATTCCTTCGGCAACTAGTTCATTTCGTTGCTGTAGACTATGTCTCTAAATGGGTAGAAGTTGTGCCAACAAAGACGAATGACAACAAAGTGATTGTCAAATTTCTTAAAGATAACATCTTCTCCCAATTTGGCACCCCCAGAGCAATAATTAGTGATAATGGATCACATTTCTGCAACAGAGTTTTTAAAACTCTGATGCGAAAATATTCCATCAATCACAAGTTATCCACTCCGTATCATCCCCAGACAAATGGGCAGGTAGAAGTCACCAATCGACAACTCAAGCTCATTCCAGAAAAGACTGTCGGACAGAATCGAAAGGATTTGTCAGTTAAATTTAATGATGCATTGTGGGCTTACCGCACTGCTTTTAAGACAGTCCTAGGGATGTCCCCTTACAGAATCGTATTCGGGAAAGCCTGTCATTAGCCAGTCGAGTTATAACACCGTGCCCTCTGGGCCATTAAGGAACTCAATTTTAATCTGACCAAGGCTGGTGAGCTAAGGAGACTGCAGATTTCAGAACTAGAAGAGATACGGAATAAGCCTATGAGAATGCTCGGATCACCAAAAGCAAGACTAAACTTTTTCATGACCAGATCATAACTCGAAAAAACTTTACCCCGGGAGACAAGGTCCTGCTGTACAACTCTGACTTCATATTTTCTCAGGGAAGCTGAAGACTCGTTGGTCTGGACCGTTTATCGTACGCACCGTTTTTCAGACGGTGCTGTGATTATTGTAGATCCTAAGAACAACGCGGAATTCAAAGTAAATGGGCAAAGACTGAAGCCCTTCTTGACCACTGAGCCTATGACTCCGGATGAGAGTGTGCTGACTCTTTTTGCCCCGTCATACACCTAACCACCACAACTAAAAAACAAACAAATAAATAAAAATAACAATAAAAAAAAATTATATGCTTACCCCTTCTACATTCTTTTTGACATTTCTTTAGCCTATTCGCGCTTGGCGGCCCGAGTCCACGAAGACGATGACATCATTTCTTCACCCTATTTATTGCATTTGCATTTACATATGCATTCATTGAGGACAATGCATTAGATAGGTGTGAGGGGTGCTAACACTTTTTCTTTTTCCTTTTATTCTTTCTTTTTATTTTTCCCAACTTTTTCCCAAAAAAAATCTTCAGATTGAAAAAAAATTTCATACTCTTTATAAAAATACCAAAAGATTGTAGGAATTACGGGAACCTTATTAATGAATCTTTATTTTTGTCTAAGTAAACAAGAAAGATTGGTTTGACTAAAAAGTTAGGAGGGACAAGGAAAATAACTCATACTTTTAATTTTAGCTTTAGTAGAATATGCATAACCCACACACACATGCTTGGAATTTAGAGACATAACTCTGAAAAAAAAAGCTGGATAATTGTGCCTCAAGAAGCATGATTACTCACGCCAAAAAAAATTCTATATACAATAATGCATAAATAAATCTTGATTTTGTGGCCTACTCCACTTGCATATTTGACCTGAAGGGTGTTTTTTCACCTGGTGCCCTAAGACCATCTGGTTTGGGAGTCATCAGTTTGATATGTGTTACATAAGTGAAGTAGAAAGCCTAATTGAACCAAGAATAATAAGTAAATATTAATAAAATTAAATGATATTCAAAGTTGAGTTGAAAAATCTCAAGCACATCACACTTACACATTATGCATATCTATCTAAAGCAAAATAAAAGAATGAGTTAGAAGTACAAGATCCTTTCTAAATTTAAAGAAAAACCATAGTTTCTTCTTTGATAAAGGCTAAAGTATAAGAGGATTTATGAGGGTTAAACCTAATTCTTACATCATTCGGTCATTTTTACTTAGATGATTGAAAGTTCTTTTTCATGACAAAATTTTTTCTAACAACTAACTACTTTTCTTTACTTACTAGATTTTGTGGGTGCAATCCACTGAAAACCCTCAGGAGACAACACTCCTCCTCTAGCGGAAACCTAGAGGTTTAAAGGCTTGTTGCACATACTCGTGCAACCGCAATACCTGCGAAAGTGGTATAATAATTTTCTTATTTTTGTTTTGCTCGGGACGAGCAAAAAGATAAGTGTGGGGGTGTGATTAGTCTCTAATTTTGCATAATTTTCATCACATTCTCATATTTATTTCATGTAAAATTTTGCTAATAAAACCTTACTTGCTTGATCCTAGGTCCATGGTGTGCAAATGAAGAAGACCTAAATCACCATTTAATTGGTGATTAAAAGCTTACCAAGTAGCCATTGACTTTAGAGTGAAGATTTTGTCAGCCTAGGGCATCAAATCGCAAATTCAGAAGATCAAGGCGTCAGAAGACAGACTGGGCGACGCGCTGCCTGAAACCAGCGCGCGCCCTATGGCAGGGCCGCGGAAACACGGCCCTGGCCGTGTTTTCGCGGCCCTTTGGATGCACGCGCCTGCGCCACGGGTCACCCACGTGGCCCCCTTTCTCCTGGTGCTTATAAATACCCCCCAGGGGTCTTCAGTTGAAGGAGATCCAGAGAATAGAGTTGTAATTTGTGTTTTGTTACTAGGAATTATAGTTGCTTTAGTTTGCTTCTTCTAGTTTTAGTTTTAGCCATTAGAGTGAAAGGAGAGAGTGTGTAAGTGTTGTATTTGAAGATGATAAGCAAATACAAGTACTACTTCTCTTCCCTTTCAATTTACTTGTGCTTTCATTTGGTTTTTACTTTCTTGTTGTAGTGTAACTTCCCTTCTCTCTACTTCATTTCTTTTTGTTGCTTCTTTTCTTACCATGTCTAACTAACTCCACCATTGCATGGCTAACTAACTACTAATCCACTAATTTCTATCTTCTTGATTGATAACTCAAATGAGTCAATAGTGTCAAACAAGCCTTGTGCAAACGAGAGCTATGGCATCTTAAGACGAGGGTTCTAACTCTAACTTACCTACAAGTATTTACCTCCTTATATTTCATACTTAAATGATTTTTGATGATCGTACTTTGCTTGTTGTTGTAAGTTAGAGATTTTCCTTTTAACTTTTCCGATACTATTAGTGCACTCGTGTCTTCCTGTATTCTCGCCTTCTATTGGACTTGATATGAGAATGTCCGAGTTTTTGCTGTGTAAAGCTAAGTTATAGGAAGAACTTTCACTCGATTTTCACATGAATAGTTCCAATGCATAAGGTTTATACTTGCCTATGATCCATCGTGAGGCTACATCTTCAAGAAGTTAGGGATTAGTAGGAGCAATTAGTAGAAAGTTAGCCATGCGCCTTTACCATTAAGAAAAACCCACTTTTACAAACCACCAAAATATTTTTCAAAAATTCTTGAAACAACTTGTTTTCACTTTTCAATTCTTTATTTGAAAACAAAGAACTTTCTTTCTTCTTAAACTTTGAAGCCGCATCAAGCTTCCATCCCTCTCCCATCTTGCGGATACGACCCGTATAGCCACTTCGCTACTACGGAAGAATCGCAAAAGTAGAAACATCAACCCACACTCTTTTTACATATTCTTGTACTTGCTTTTTGCCGATCAAGGGACTTGCGGGTGTAAGAGTTCTTGAGGGAGCTCGTTGTAGGTGTTGCGGTACCGAGTGATCTTACGGGATCGATTTTAGTGAAAATCCTTCATAGTGTTGAAGGCGGGGACGTAAAGCAAGTGTGCTCGAACCTCAAAATAAATCTCTCGTATTTGTTATTGCTTATATTTCTCTCTCTCACTTGTGTTTATATATCTTGCATGTTTTTATTGTTAACATCCTTATATGCTTGATATACTTGTGCTTAATTGAATATATACTTGGGTTTGTTTGCTCATACTTGTATTCAACCAAGAGAGCCTTTGTGGCACCTCAACTTTTAATTTAGAGAAATCTTGTGGAGATAGTCCAAAGCCCTTCACTGGGAATTCGGCTACACTCTTGGTTATACTTGATGTGTTTAGCATAATAGTGTTAGTTTGCATAAATAGTTTTAATTTCGCATTTATTTGCCAATTAGATTCACTTGTCACCTATTCATCCCCCTTAAGGTGACCTACAATTGGTATCAGAGCTTGATGCTCTTGATTTGGGTTTAACAACCTTGAGTTAAAGATTCTCATTTAGCTAATCACAACATTTGTTTACACACACGTATGGATTCATGACACCTCCTATGTTTGACATTCTTAACATCCAAATTTGAAAAGTTAAGTTGTCCATCTACCTTAAAGCCCTAGGCATCCATGTTTATCTTGTCACCATTAAAGAATCTTATTTTGTTAATGGCAAGTATCTTGAGGCTAACACAAAAGTCATCCATTCTATAAAGTCTACTCTAAATGATGAATATTTATTTAGGATTGCTAACTTTGATTCGGTTTTTATAGTATGGAATATTATGATCTCCCTTAGTTAACAAAAGCAATACTACATGGGGAGTGATTCGGATGATGGAAGTGCTACTTCCATCATATGCTATATGGTCCAAGGGGATGACCCCTTCAGGAAAATTTTGAATCCGAGCTTAATGAAGATGTTGACATACCATATGATGAGCTTGCTTTATTTTGTCAACAACTTCTTAAAAAGTATGAATTGCTAAAAATGGAAACAAAAGTTTGAAAAATGAAAATGATTTGGTTTCAAAAGAAAAAAATTCTTTTCAAAATAAATTTGAAATTATTTCAAACGAAAATGAATCTTTGAAAAAGAAAATTCTTTTGATTGAAAAAGAAAAGAAAATTGTTTTGAAAGAAAATGACTCCTTGAAAAAAAATAGTTTTGAAAGAAAAGGAAAAGATTTCTTTTTCTAAAGTGAAAAAGAATGGTGTTTCTCATGCTTCTCATGCTTCTCATGCTACTATTTCATCACTCCTATTGATAAAAATGAGATTCATGTTTCAAAAAATAGAATTAATTGTTTGGGCTCTACTTTGAGTCAATGTGTATTTAATCATAATAGGTTCGAATATATGTTTCGCAAACAAGTTTCACATATTCATGCACATACCCACCGGCATACATATGCACACCATACTCACACTCACCCCACTTATATGCTTGCTAGAGTGTACAAATGTACACATTGCGGCCGCAAAGGCCATTTAGCAAAATTTGTTTTGATAAAATAAATTTATTAAATTTTGCAAATAAGAATGTTTGGGTTCCTATTGCTTCTAATCCCCGTGGACCCAAAAAGAAATAGGTATCAAAATTCTTACCTCTTGTATTTGATGTAGGAATGGGCTTTCACAAAACGTGAGAGGATTGGTGCTTTCATGGTTGATGCGTTTCAAGCTCAAAGATCATATTTATGGATGCATCACCTTCAAGAAAGTTTGGTGGGAGGACCACCATGTTTTGGAGGCCTGGAGATTGGTTCATTGGTTTTGATAACTATCTCTAACTCCTTATTTATATTTATATGTTTTTAGCATGTCTTGGGTTTCAATATGCATTATATTAAATGCAATGTTATTAGACATGTGATATACATAGATAGTCTTTGAACACCCATGTTCATATGGATTCATATTTTATGTTCTCACTATTGTTAACTACTATGTATATACTAGTTATAAAACACGTACATTTAGCCTAATGATCATATTTGTGTTATGCTTCATGTGATAATTACTTATTTAGATGTAGTTGTTAAAACTTGTGTCTATATTTATACAAGTAGTGAGCTACACTTGATTATTATGTGTTTATACTTCATTGCTCATTTGTACTCATTACATGTACATGTATAACATAAGTTATTCTTTCATTTATACTTTTTTTCCTATTTTTGTACATGTTTAGCTTCATGTATATGCTATTTTTATCTATAACTAATAGATATACATGTATATCCTTGAGTCACTTGCCTTCATGCAAAATTCTATTTTTGACTCATTTTTTTGGGATATGTCTGTATACTTTTAGATTTGACAAAACATACATATATCTTGATACTTGTTTAATATTTATAGAAATTTTAAGTTTTGATATTTATTTCATGAATATGCTATTCACATGATCCTTTGCGCTCACATTATATTTGTTTACTCATGACTTTATTTTATGTGTACATTTTTTAGTTTTATAGATCTTGAGTGACAATTTTTGGGTATTTAGCATGCTTCAAGGGGTATATGATTTGGTTCCATGTTTTGAAGGATCTTTAACTAGTTTTTCAAAAATTATTTTAAACTAGTTCTTGATTCTTAAATTGGTAGAATTTTTCAAACATGTTAAATTATTTTCAAACTCTTATTTTTGAAAACCGACCAACCGAAGGGCGGATGGTTAGGCAACCATGCCTTGATAACTTAATGACTATCTTTTATCATGTGCATGAAAGGATGGTAGTTATAAGTTATACATTTGATCTTCATGAAATTCTATTGTTGTATACTAATATGAGTTTTATATATATATATATATATATATATCAAAATTCAAGTCGTATTTTCATTTTCATACATATATGTGATTTAGATTGTGCTTATTTTATAATTGATATTAATTTCACATTCAATTGGTATCAAAATTTACTATTATTATCTTAATAATTTTGTTTATCTACAAGTGATTCCAATATTTGTTTTGTCAACTATAGTTTGATTTAAATTGGTATCAAAATTTAGTTGTTGACTTCAAGAAATTTCAAAATTTGTTGTAAAAGTGATTTCAAAAAAAAATTAAAATTTGTTTGATATATATTGCCTATAAGCAGGGTTAACATTTCCTTTATATATAGATTCATATTGAGTGTATTTCACATATTGAGGACTTCGACCTCTCTTCATTATGTGGTACACGTGTGTAGGGGGAGCTTAACATTTCTGCTTATACATTATATATTATGTTTTATGTATGTTAGGGTCTAGTCATCCCTTCTCCATGTAATACATGTATGCAGGGGGAGCTAACTTAACGTCTCTCCTCTTCATGAATATTTATCGTATATACATCTTTATTGTTTGTTTGTCTTCGCTCCTTTGTTGATAATTGACAAAAAGGGGGAGAAGAATTTAGAGTTTATATACATGTTAAATATTTTTTTATGCATATATATTTATTTAGTTTATGAGCTTTTATTGAATATTCTTATTGTTTATGCTATGCATGAGTTAAAGGGGAGCTTCTATGAAGCTTATCTTCAGTCCATGCATATATAACTTCATGAGTTATGTCATCATCAAAAAGGGAGAGATTGTTGGCCCAAATGCTCTTCACTCTAGTTTTTATGATGATTAACTCACGTAGTTATAATACTAATGATCTTGTGCTTATTTAATTTCAGATATTTGATCAAGATCTTAGTCAGTGTTTAGCTTCAACAAAAGATTCGAAGTCAAGTTTTGAAGCTAGCACGTACTGATTCAAGAGCTCGCGCTTCAAGATCACATCAAGTACTCAAGAGAACTTTAGCTCATTGAATCAAGGTTTAGACCAAGTCAAGATGGAGAAAAAGTTTTTCAAAAGAAGATTTTCAAGACTTGTGTCATTTTTTTAAGTGTTAAGATTTTGTTTTGAGATAAAATGTAAACGATAGATTAGTTGTGAATTGCTCAAGCTCATAAACTAACACATACAAAATTTTTATAGTATTTTCATAAAAATAGTTTTGATTTTAGAAAATACCGTTTTCGTTTTTGAGCTTCAAAGAAGATATCTTTATGTTTCATGAATAGAGTTCATAAAATAAGTTTACATGTTTTATATGTATTTTGAATTTCATCTATACACATTGATGGTTCAAATGTTTAGAAAAACTTATTTGATGTCTCTATATCATGTGTTTAACTTTTGTATTTATCAAAACTTATTTTAGAGCTTATTGTCAAAACATAGATATTTCATCTTATTTGTGTATTGTATCATATCCATACACATACTATACTTCATATGAGTTTTAATATCATGTTTTTGCTGTTGAACAAGTTTTGAAAAAATCAGTTTTTCATTTCAAAGTTGATTTTGAAAAATACTGGTTTTTGTTCAAAGCTGAATTTCTATATCAAAAAAATATTTCAACTTAGCTGTAATATGTGTTGATTTTTATCACATATATTTAGATTTCAACGTATTTCAATGAATTGATTTTTGTAGATTTTATGTGATTTTATAAGATTTTATAGGATTTTAAAAGACCGAGTTTTAATCCCTAATTAACTCTGACTTGGGCTGCTGGCGGTCGACCGACCGATCAACCTGACTAGAAGTCAATCGACCGAGCGGTCGACCGATGTGCACAAAGATGTGCACAAGCCCTGACTTGAGGACCGGTCGACCGGGCGGTCTACCGATCTAGAGAGTTTACTCTCTGGATTCGGCCCCGGTCGACCGAGCGGTCGACCGGCCAAAGAGCAGTGCTCTCTGGTTCTTACCCCGGTCGACCGATCAGTAGACCAAAAGGTCAAGACTTGGGTGCGATCGATCGGGCGGTCGACCGAAAACCCACCGGCAACCCCAACGGTCATAAATATGACCGTTGGTCTATCGATCGGCCAGTCAACCGACAGACCTATCTGGCCATATTCTTAGCCATAACGACTAGTTTTTGATCCCCTATAAATATGGATTCTCTTGGCCAGTTTTAGACAAGCTTTTGGAGAAGTTTTAGAGCTAGTTTTTCTTATCTCTCTTAGGGTTTTTCTCCACATATTTTTGGGCTAAAACTTCCATATCAAGAGGAGAGTTTTTAAAGAGTGTTTTCAAAAGATATTTTTTTAAGTTTTTCACCACAACTCTATCTTGTTATTCTCACACAAACTTGAGCATTCCATTGCTATATCAATCCTCTTAGGATCCTTGTTTTGAGAGTTATTTTTGTGATCAAGAAAAGTGATTACAAGTTTTCATTCTTGTATTGTGAGGAGTTGTAGAAGTTATTGCCTCGATGAAGAGAGCTTTGTGGTAATCAAGTGAAGTGAAGTGTTCCAACTTGTGGTTGGAGGAGTTGTAAGAGGTGCAGCCTCGACAAGCTAGTGTGCTTGGGTGTGTTGTTCTTGCGAGAACAAGTGAGGGACTTGCAGGTCTAAGAGTTCTTAAGGGAGCTTGTTGTAGGTGTTGCGACACCGAGTGAACTTGTGGGATCGATTTTAATGGAAATCCTTCATAGTATTGAAGGCGAGGACGTAGAGCAAGTGTGCTCAAATCTTGAAACAAATCTCCCGTGTTTGCGATTGCTTATCTTTTTCTCTCTCACTTGTGTTTGTATATCTTGCATGCTTTTATTATTAACATCCTTATATGCTTGATATACTTGTGCTCAATTAAATGCATACTTGAGATTGTTTGCTCACACTTGTATTCAACCAAGAGAGCCATACTGGCACCTCAACTCTTAATCTAGAGGAATCTTGAGGAGATAATCCAGAGCCCTTTACTAAAAATTCGGCTACACTCTTTGGTTATACTTGGCGTGTTAAGCATAATAGTGTTAGTTTGCATAAATAGTTTAAATTTCACATTTATTTGCCAATTAGATTAGCTTGTCACCTATTCACCTCCCCTCTAGGTGACCTACATATAAAAGGCCAATGGCTAAGGCAATACAAAAAAGCCAATGTTAGGCTTCTAGGTAATGGTTGTTTGCCTAACAAGAGGTAATGGGCCATTCAATGGCTTAAGGGAGATAAGATGAAGCCCATAACTCAACTTCTCAAGCGGATAACAATAGATCATGGTGAGGTACAAAGCCGCAACATAGGTAGTTTTCAAAATCCCAAAGTAAAAACATGTAAGTGCGAGTATAAGTTGGAAAACAAAGAAGGAAGATGATCTCTCAAATCAAAATCTCAAATCTATTTGTATTTTTTATTCTTTTGTTTACGCTATGAATTTCACTTGGAAGATCTTAGGTGTAGCGATAGATTATAAGTTTACCTCCTTTCTTTACTGCTTCATTTCATGCTTTCTAGTTATCTTGGCTCCATGGGAAAATCCAATGGAATGGATTGGTTTTAATGTAAGTATCTTTTAAGTGAGGGTTTTTTATGCATTCATCCTTAAATGTTCTTTATTTTTATACTAGACCCTGAAATTTCAAATTAATTCCTCAAATTTTTTGAGTAGCCTCAAATAAGGACAACATTTAGATTTTCATCCAAATTAAATAGAAAACTTAGATTTGTTGAAAACAAAAGCATGGTTTAACTCAAGTACCCCTTATTAGAATTGTAACAACCCATCCACCTCCATCTCTCCGTCGGTCTCTCTGTCTTTCTTTCCCCTATACAAGCTAGAGAGACTCTAGCAGCAAATAGACCTGGGCAAATCTTGAGAGAAATTTATTGGCGCAAAGGCCCATCACTTTAGTTTTGATGATGATTAACTCATGTAGTTATAGTACTAATGATCATGTGCTTATTTAGTTTTAGATATTTGATCAAGATATTAGTCAGTGTTTAGCTTTAACAAAAGATTCAAAGTCAAATTTGGAGCTAACACATGATGGTTCAAGAGCTCGTGCATTAATATATCATCTAGCACTCGGTTGGAATCAAGCTCATTGAATCGTGTTTGGATCGAGTTGGCTTGGAGAAGAGTTCTACAAGAAGACTTCGGTTTACTTAGTTTAACTTTGTGTTTAGATCTTGTGTAAGATAGACTAGTGTTGATATGCTCAAGTTTACACACAAAAGTTCAATACATTTGGTTTTCGGTTTAACCGATTTTGGATTTCAAATATACATATATCGGGTTTTCTCAGTCCACCGGGCCGT
Organism: Agave tequilana; assembly: GCA_038442645.1. Lineage (NCBI taxonomy): Eukaryota > Viridiplantae > Streptophyta > Magnoliopsida > Asparagales > Asparagaceae > Agave > Agave tequilana. The sequence goes on along the minus strand of JAVJIF010030091.1, from coordinate 224,543 downwards.
CGCCCGTTCTACTGATCTACTCGATACCCTTAAAGATTTCTTATCATAAATTTTTATTCTTATATTCAATTAATATGATTTAAATTGAATTTCAAAGATAACTTTCAGGGCTACATTTCTTATTCAATAATCATTTTTTGAATCAAATGTTAAAGATGTCAAATATTGGGTTGAAGTCAATTCTTGTTCTGAAAATAGTTTACAGTTTCTGATTTGACATCTTTTGGTATTTTATTGATACCTTTTTGCTCCAAAATGATATTGAGTTGATTTAAGTTGCATTAGAATGAAGACCTAAATATTTGCAAGTTACTCCTATATACTTATTTCTCAATTCTAATGTTTTAGAGCTGAAAACTGTGCTCTAAATTGACCAACAGACTGCCAGATTGGCAGTAACGGCTAGCTTCTTTAAAAACTGTTTTAAAATATGTTTCTTTTAAAATAAGGAAAGTTGAATTTTTAAGATTAATTTCTTCCTCTTTAGACCTGATAAAACTATTCTAAAAGTGTTTTTCTAAAACCTATATAAAGGGTCATTAGGATGGATTAAAATCACAATAACAATTTCATTGAAAATAAAAGTTTTGGGTTTCAAGAGAAAAAGTTTTCTAGTGTCATCTTGCCCATTTTCTAAAGAGTTTTTGTACTTCAAATCTCTATCTTTTTTTTTATTTTCAAGGGTTGAAAAAATAAAAGAAAAATAAAGTCTTTGAAAAATTGGTTTTGATCTTTATTTCTATCTCTATCTAGTATTGTTCCCAAGTATTTTTCTTTGTGATTTTGATTTCCAAACACTTTGTTTTCTCACACTTAAGTTATCATCTCTATTCTATCTATAAGATCTTGTTTTTGTGAAAAAAGTTATTTATGGTCTATTGTGATCACCTAGTTTGTAATCTTTCCTTTGCTTTGACTTTGTGCCTATCCCTCTAAGTGTAGAGGGGATTGAATTTTGGCTTTGTACCTATCCCTCTTGTGTAGAGGTGATTGTGGTTGAGTTTTGATTTTGTGCCTTGCCTCTTGTGTAGAGGTGGTTGTGTTGGAGAGAGGAGTTGTAGACTCCAAGTTTGTAATTGTTAATTCCTCGGTAGAGATTTCCTTTATGGGAGATCCTGTGTGGACATAGTGAAAATCCTTCTGTGTGAAGGTGGGAACGTAGAGCAGTGACTTGAACCTCGAAACATATCTTGTTGTTTATGTTTGATCCACTATCTCTAAACTCTATCTCTCTTATATCTTGAATTGCTTTATATTGCACATATTCATTTGCTAGATATACTTTGTGTGTGTCATACTTGTGTTGAACCAAGAGAGCTTCATATAGCACCTCAACTCTTAATTTAGAGGAATCTCGAGATGATAGTCCAGAGCCCTTCACAGGGAATTCGGCTACACTTTTTGGTTACACATAGTGTGTTGCAATTAATTTTTAATTCCGCATCATTTTTCATTAGATTAGCTTTTACACCTCTTCACACTCCTCTAAGTGTATATTTCATTTATTATCAGAGCCTACGCTCCTGATATTAGGTTTAACCACCTAGGAGTGAGATCTTGGGTTGCTAATCTAGTATTACATTTGCACGCATATAGTCTATGCACTCATGGATCACCTTGCCCCTCCCATGTATGATGTTTCTAATGTCAATATGTGAAAGTTTAGGATGAGTGCTTATTTAAAAATCCTAGGTTTGCATGTCTATCTTGTCACTACCAAGAAAACTTATTTTGGTAATGACAAGTACATTGAAGCTAGTGCACAAGCCTTAGATGCACTAAAGCATACACTTAGTAAAGAATATTTATTTATGATTTTCTTATTGTGATTCTGCTTTTGCAGTGTGGAACACATTGACCTCTCCCAAGCTACAACGATAAACAATGTGGAGAAAGAATCTAGTGGAGAAGAGTCCATCAAGCTTGCTTCATGGTCCAAGGGAATGACTCCCTTGAGGTAAATTCGGATACTGAACTAGATGATAGTGCTAGTTCTTCTTATGATAATAATATGGATGCACATGCATTAAATGAAGAACTATCTATATTTTGTGAAAACTTGCTTTCAAAGTATAAAGCTTTAAAAAAATAAGAGTTTTAATTAAAAGAAGAAAATAAAAAATTATTTTCAAAGCTATTACAAGAGAGGATTGAAATTTCAAGTAAAAGAGACTCTTTGAAAATCCAACTTGACCTTGTCTTAAAGGAAAATAAAATTTTAAAAAATAAAAATGACTTTGATATTGTTTTGAAGAATAATGATAACTTGTCTTCAAGACTTGATTTTGTGATAAAAGAAAATGATTCTTTAAAGAACAAAATTGTTTTAATTTCTAAAGAATTAGAATGCATTTCTTTAGAAAAAGTTTCTTTGAAAAATGATTTAGGTTCTCATGTTTGCCATGCTATTATAACGTCATCATCTTGTGTTTCTATTGCATGCTCCACTTCTTCTTCAAAATTGAAAATGATATTTGCATGTTGAAGAAAAGTATAGATTATTTAGGCTCCATTTTGAGTCAATGTGCCATGAACCACACACGATTGGAATTCATGTTTCGCAAGAAACATGCTCCTCATATGCATGCACACAAAACACGGCATAATCATGCTCACACACATGATTCTATGTATGCTCACATGTACGCTTGTACACATTATGGACGTAAGGGCCACCTTGCAAAGTTTTGTTATGATAGAATTCATAATTCAAATTTTATAAATAAGTTTGTTTGGGTTAGGAAAGGTGCTAACCCCCATGGACTTAAAAAGGTATGGGTATCAAAATTCACCCTTATTGTATTTGATAAAGGTGTGGGATCTCACTTGACATGAGGGTTTTGGTGCCTTGATGATGGATGCATTTGAGCTTGATGGACACTACATTGGATGCATCACCTTCAAGGATGTTTGGTGGAAGGACCACCATGGTTTGGAGACCTAGAGATTAGCCCTATTGGTTTTGATAACTATCTCTAACTCGTTATTCTAATTACATGCTCTTACATTGATAATTTTTAGCATGTTATGATTTTAATGCTCATTATGTTAAATGCAATATTATTAGACATGTGATATACATAAATAGTCCTTTGAGATTCAACCATGTTCATATGGATTCACATCTTTTTGTGTTCTCACTATAATTTAGTTATTGTGTATATCCTAGTTCTAAAACACATGCATTTAACCTAATGATCATATTTGTCTATATTTTTATGCTTCATATTTTAATTACTTATTTAGATGTAGTTTTCATTAAAACTTATGTTTATACTTGTATAATTAGTAAGATACACTTGGTTATCATATTTTTGTACTTTATTGCTCATTTGTACTCATTACTTGTACTTGTATAACCTAGTTTTGACGATTCTTACATTTTAACTTGTACATGTTTTCATAAAAATATGTTTAGCTTCATGTATATGTTAATTTTGTCTAAAACTATTAGATATACATGTCTATCCTAGAGTAACTTATTTTTCATGTAAAGTTCTTTTTAGGACTCGTTTATATTTGGGATATGTATGTATAATTTTAGTTTCAACAAAACATACATACACCATGAAACATATTTAATTTTGATAATTTCTTGCTTTTGATAAAAGTAAATTCATATGAGCTTCAATGTCTTTTTTCCATAATTTTATTGATTACATGATTCTTACAATCTATATTTGGTGTTTACTCAAGATTTTTGAGCCTATATGTGCTTTATTTATATTTGACTGTCGATAATCATGTGATTTTTATATTTTCATAGAATATTTATGTTTATTTCTTTCTTAAAGGATTTTGTACTAGTTTTCAAAATTATCTTTAAAACTAGTCTCTATTCTTCAATTGGTAGAGTTTTCAAATATATTAAAATATTTTTAAATCATGATTTTTGAAAATCCCTACCTTCTAAGGGCGGTTGGATGGGTGACCATGCCTTGTATACCCTTATTGAATATCTTTTAAATTTGTGCATGAGTAGGGTGGTAATTATGAGTTATACACATGATTTTTATGATAATTGACTTTTAAATACTCATACTTATTTTCTATATATGTATGATTCAAAATTTAAGTGGTATTTCTATTTTCATACATACATATATAAATTTTGATTGTGCTTACTTTTAAAATGTCACATATTTTTTTAAACACAAATTATGTTTATGCTAAGCTTGACTTAATGTTAAATGTTAATTGGTATCTTTACAAGCTTATGCATTGATTTCAATTAGTTTTTCAATTAGTATTTCAATTAATAATTATTTTAATTGGTAGTTCAATTGGTATTTTTTTAGTATCAAAATACATTTCTGGTTTTATTTTCTATTTCATATTTTACCTTTCAATTGGTATCAAAAACTTACAATGAATTTCTACCTTTCAATTGGTATCAAAAACTTACAATGAATTTCATGGTATCAAAATTTACTATGGACATCAAAATTTATTTTGTTGACTTCTAGAAAGTTCAAAATTTTGTTTATAAGTGGTTTTAAAATTTGTTGATATGTATTATTTATATGCAAGGGGCTTAACATCTCTTCTATATATAAATTCATGTTGAGTGTATCTCACATTAAAAAGCTTGACCTCTCTTCTTTATGTGATACATATGTATAGGGGGAGCTTAACATCTCCGCTTATACATTGTATATCACGCTTTATGTGATTAGGGTCTAGTTATCCCTTCTTCATTTAATGCATGTATGCAGGGAGAGCTAACTTATTGTCTCTCCTCTTCATGAATGTATATCGCATATACATCTTTATTGTTTAATTGCCTTCACCCCTTTGTTGATGAACTGATAAAAAAAGAGAGAAAATTTTAGAAAGTTTATTATGCATGTTTATATATCTGTTTATGCATATATGTTTATGTTTACTTTATGCATTTCATTAAATATCTATTTGTTTATTGTTGTGCATGAGGTAAGGGGGAGCTTCTATGAAGCTTATTTTTAATCCATGCATATATGACTCCATGAGTTTTGTCATCAACAAAAAGGGATAGATTGTTGGCCCAAAAGCCCATCACTCTAGTTTTAATGGTGATTAACTCATGTAGTTTTAGTACTAATGATCATGTGCTTATTTAGTTTCAAATATTTGATCAAGATCTTAATCGGTATTTATCTTCAATAGAGGATTCAAAGTCAAGTTTGGAGCTAACACATGATGGTTTAAGAGCTCGCGCATCAAGATCGCATCTAGCACTCGATTGGAGTTAAGCTCATTTGGATCGTGTTTGAATCGAGTCGGCTTGGAAAATGACTTCTATAAGAAGATTTCAGTTTGCTTAGTTTAATTTTGTGTTTAGATCTTGTGTAAAATAGACTAGTATTGATATGCTCAAGTTCACACGCACACACATGTTCAATACATTTGGTTTTTGGTTTAATCGATTTTGGATTTCAAATGTACATATATCGGGTTTTCTCAGTCGATCGGGCGGCCGACCGTTCTATTGATCAGCTCGACACCCTTATAGATTTCTTATTATAACTTTTTATTTTTATATTCCATTAACATGATTTATATTGCATTTCAAAGATAACTTTCAGGGATACATTTTTTATTCAATAATCATTTTCTGATTCAAATATTAAAGATGTCAAATATTAGGTTGAAGTTTATTCTTGTTCTGAAAATAGTTTACAGTTTTTGATTTGACATTTTTCGGTATTTTATTGATAACTTTTTATTCTGAAATGATATTGAGTTGATTTAAGTTGCATTAGAAAGAAAACTTAAATATTTGCAAATTATTCCTATATACTTAATTCTCAATTCTGATTTTTTAGACCTGAAAACTGTGCTCTAAATTAACCAACTGACTGCTAGATTGGCAGTAACGGCTAGCTCCTTTAAAAACTGTTTTCAAACATGTTTCTTTTAAAACGAGAAAAGTTTAATTTTTAAGGTCAATTTCTTCCTCTTTAAACCTGGTAAAACTATTCTAAAAGTATTTTTTTTTAAAACTATATAAAGGGTCATTAGGATGGATTAAAATCACAACAACCATTCCATTGAAAATCAAAGTTTTTGGTTTCAAGAGAAAAAGTTTTCTAGTGCCATCTTGCCCATTTTCTAAAGAGTTTCAAAATGAGTTTTTGTGTTTCAAATCTCTTTTATTTTGTTTTCAAGGGTTGAAAATATCAAAGAAAAATAGAGTCTTTAGGAAATTAGTTTTGATCTTTATTTCTATCTCTATCTAGTGTTTTTCTCAAGTATTTTTCTTTGTGATTTTGATTTTCGAACACTTTGTTTTCTGACACTTGAGCTATCATCTCAATTCTATATATAGGATCTTGTTTTTGTGAGGAAAGTTGTTTGTGATCTATTGTGATCACCAAGTTTGTAATCTTTCCTTTGCTTTGGTGTAGAGGTGATTGAGTTTTAACTTTGTGCCTATACCTCTAGAGTAGAGATGATTGAGTTTTGTCCTATAAGTGTAGAGGTGATTGAGTTTTGGCTTTGTGCCTATCCCTCTTGTGTAGAGGTGATTGTGGTTGAGTTTTGACTTTGTGTCTTGCCTCTTGTGTAGAGGTGGTTGTGTTGGAGAGAGGAGTTGTATACTCCAAGTTTGTAATTGCTAATTCCTTGGTGGAGGTTCCCTTTGTGGGAGGTCTTAAGTGGACGTAGTGGAAATCCTTCTGTGTAAAGGCGGGGACGTAGAGCAGTAGCTTGGACCTCAAAACATATCTTTTTGTTTGCATTTGATCCACTATCTCTAAACTATATCTCTCTTATATCTTGAATTGCTTTATATTACACATATTCATTTGCTAGATATACTTTGTGTGTCATAGTTGTGTTAAACCAAGAGAGCTTTATATAGGGCCTGTTTGTTTCGCCGCAAAACGTCGCAAGTCGTAAGTCATAAAATGAGAATGGAAAAAGTAAACTGTAGCAGGGAAAATATATTGTGTTTTACAGTGTTTGGTTGGTAAAGTGAAATTGCAAATGGAAAAGCATATTATGTTTTACGGTATTTGGTTGGTAAAGTGAAAGTGTGAATGAGAAAGTTTATGTGTTTTACGGTGTTTGGTTGATAACTTAAAAGTGTAAGTGAAAAAATTGGCTACAAAATTAACTGTAGCAGTGATTTAAATATTATAAATACTATTAAATTAAATATACTATTGAAAATTAAATTGTACTAATAAATTTGAGATAAAATATTAATATTTTAATTATAACAATAATAATAATAAAATATTAGTAAAATTAGCAAAATATTACTAAAATATTAACTAAATAAATAATTATAAATTTTAAGAAAATATAAAGAACATTAATAAAATTTTAAGGATACTAATAAAACATAAATATTAAAAAAATCCTTAAGAAAAATAATAAATATAGTTATAATATTATAATATTATAAAATACTTAAGATTATTATAATATTAAATTTTATTATAATAATATTGTAATATTATAAAAATATAAAATAAACAAAGTAAAATATAATTATAAATTTAATAATAAAATATTATTACAATATTAACATAATAAAATTTTGATATAATTTTAAAGTATATTATAATATTAATAAAGTAATTATTTATATTAAGAAATAAATAAATTAAATATATAATAATTTTATATTAAAGCATATTATTGTTATATTAATAAAATATTAAATCTAAATAAAATATTAATAAAATTGGTATAAATATTAATAAAATAATAAAGTATTAAATAACAATATTAAATAACAATATTAAATTAAAATAATTTAATATTAAATATTAAAACAATATTAAAAATAATAAAAAACTAAAAATACAAATATAAAATAATTAGATAAGAAATTAAACACTATTAAAAATATTAAAAAATATTAAATATTTAATAATATTAAATTATATATTGATTATCAAGTAACTGCTTTGGGACTGCAAGTGTACTGCAAGTAGAATTTACATGACCACAAAATTAACTGTAGCAATTGCAAGTGGGAAAATGTGAGTGTAAAAGTGAGATTTACATGATCACAAATTTAACTGTAGCAACTGCAAATGGGAAATGAGAGTTGTATTTTGTAAATTGTTTTGCAGCAAAACAAACAGCGGAAAATGGAAAAAAGGTTTTACGACTTGCGATTTTGCGGCCTTTTGCGGGAAAACAAACGGACCCATAGTACATCAACTCTTAATTTAGAGGAATCTCGAGGAGAGAGTTCAGAGCCCTTCACAGGAAATTCGGTTACACTTTTTGGTTACACATAGTGTGTTGCAATTAGTTTTTAATTCCGCATCATTTGTCATTAGAGGGGGCTCTAGGTGTATTTTTCAAATTTGACAATTAGCATCAATTTTTTGTGACTAGATGCTTGGATCTATCGTGTAAGAAAGCCTAAAGGCTCAAGAGGTTAAAAAATCTCATCTTTTGGGTTCAGAAGCTAAAGAAGAAGATATAAGGAAGATGAAGAGGGTGGGGCCCGCAAATACCAACAATGGGAGGTATTGACTAGGAAAATGTATTCATGTTTAACATATTTTCGTTTAACTTTGAAGTTTTTTCATAGGCTTAGTCTAACTATAGTCATGATTTGAGGTTACTCGAAGAATTAAGGGGCTAAATTGATATTACAAAGATTGGAGGGACTAATAAATAAAAAATAACAAAGATTTAAAGGGATGAATTGTTGGCCCAAAGGCCTTCCACTCTAGTTTTGATGATGATTAACTTATGTAGTTATGTGTACTAATAATCTTGTGATTTTAGTTTCAGATCATTAACCAAGATATTAGTTGGTGTTTAGCTTCAACAAGATGATTTGGAAGCTTGCACATGTTGATTCAAGAGCCCAAGTGTCAAAGATCATATATAGCACTTGCTTGGTGAATCACGGTTTGGACCGAGTCAACTTGGAGACGGCGCTCTACAAGAAGACTTAGGTATCCCTAGTTTAGTTTGTGTTTAGAGCCTAATTGTAAAGATTAGAATAGTATGATAATGCTCAAGTTCACAAACACACACACGTTTCATGTTTTGAATATTGGTTCTCGGTTTTTTCGGTTTTAGGTTTAACCGATCTTGGTTTTCATGAATAGATAGATCAAAACAAGTTTACATGGTTTAATGTATATTAGATTTGTTCTATATACATGCATGCTTAATTTCCTAGACAAACTTAGTTTTGACTTACCTATTTCATGTGTATTATGTTTTGGTATTTGCGACAAAACATATTTTTGGACTTAATGACAAAAACTATGATATGTATAAGTTTCATGTATATTGGATTTCTATCCATATGCATCTTGTTTCAAAATGTTTAAATATCATGTTTTTGTATTTGGATGAGCTTTAGACAAAATATATTTTCTATTCAAGATCCAAGTTTTAGAAAATACAGTTTTTGGTTTTTGGCAAAATTTCTATAACACAAAAATAGTCCTTATTGATTGATATTTGAGCTAAACTTTTTACCACATGTTTATATATCATTGCTATGATAAAACAAGTTTCTATGGAAGTTTTAGCAAAGATAAAAATGTTTTTAAAATGTGTTTTTAACCATTTTTTCTGTTCCAGGCTTCAACCAAGTCGACTAGCCCCCTGACTAGTCGACTAGGTCTGAGGTCGGTCGACCGGGCCGGTCGACCGACGTGCACAAACCTGTGCACGTTTCTGGCACAGACGGCGGTCGACCGGGACGGTCGACCGGAGCAGAATAGTCTGCTCTCTGGATTATTCGGTCGACCGGGGCGGTCGATCGGTAGTGCAAACGGTTCAAAATTTGACCATTGCACGGTCGACCGGCCGGTCGACCGCAGGGTCATTTCTGGCAAAACTGCTGCCAAACGGCTATTTTCTGGATTAGCCTATAAATACCCCATTTGCAAGAGTTTTTCTCTAAGATTTTTTGTGCGAATTTTTCCATTCTCTCTGGTGTTTTTACAGCATTCAAAATAGGTTTTTGAACTGATATTGAACAATCTTTTCGGTGTTTTCATTAGGGTTTGAAAAATCAAAGAAAAGGGTTTTGGGAAAAGCTTTTGAATTGAACTTCTCTATCTTGGTTTCATTTATTTCCCAAAGATTTTCTTTGAGTTGCTGGTTTCAAATCCTTGGTTTTTCTCCACACTTGAGCAAAAATCTACTATCTATATCTATAGGTTATTTGTGTGGAAGAAGAAGTTGTTTGTGGTTGTTGTGACCACCAAGTTGTAACCCAATCTTTTCTTAGCTTTGTGCTTTAGGTTGTATCCCTCTAGTTGAGAGGTGATCCTTGTATTGGTTGGTGATTGGGAGTTTGTTGTATTGGTTTGAAAATTAGCCTCAAGGAGGAGGTTGTGATTGTTGGAGTTTGCCTCAAGGAGGAGGTTGTGTTGGTTGGCTTGGATTTGTGCCTAAGGGAGGAGGTTGTAAAGAGAGGAGTTGGGTACTCCTTGTAAAGGGTCCTAGGTGGACGAGCTAGTGGAAATCCTTCGTGTGTCGAAGGCGGGGATGTAGAGCTGAGTGCTCGAACCTCGATAACATATCTTTGTGTTTGCGCTTGATCCATTGGCTCTCTCTCTACTCTCTCTTTACTTTGTGCCTTGCATTTATTTACATTACTCATTCATATTTGCTTGGCTTGGTTGTGTGCATCACTTGTTGATAGCACTTGAGTGTAATTTGCATTAAGTTTTTAAATTCCGCATTTAGTTCATAGATTAGCATTGTCACCTATTCAACCCCCTCTAGGTGACTTTTCAATTAGTATCAGAGCTAGTGCTCCTGATATTTAGGTTTAACCACCTAGGAGTAAGATCTTGGTTTGCTAATCTTCATTTGCATTTTCATTTGCACACATATAGTTGCACTAATGGCTAGACCTCCCATGTTTGACCATTTTAGACTTAATGATTGGAAGGCTAATATGACTAAACATTTAAAAGACCTAGGACATCTAGTTTATCAAGCTATTACCATAGAATCCCTCCCAAATAGTAGCAAGCATAAGAAGGCCAATGCATTAGCACTTAGAGCACTTAAAGCATCTCTCAATGAATTTCTTTTACCCGTTTTTGATCACTATGATTCGGCTTTTGCAGTTTGGAGCATCTTGACGTCTCCAGAGCTTCCAAGGATAATTAACAAGATGAGGAGATCTAAAAGAGAAAAGTCTGGAGAGCAATGCCTCATGGTCCAAGGGAAGAACTCCCTTAAGGTACAATCGGATTCTCATATTGATGATAGCTCTAGTTCCTATTGCCATGGTTGTTTTGAAGTTCAAACTTTAAATATGGAACTTGCTCAAAAGCTTGAAAATTTGTTGGAAAAACATGATTTGTTAAAAGAGGATAATCTTGTTTTGAAAAATGAATTAAAGGATTTATGCTCTAATTTTGAATTGGTTTTGCAAGAGAAGGAAGAGATTGCTAGTGAACATGACTCATTTAAGTCTAAACTTGAACTTGCTTTAAAGGAAATGAATTTTTGAAAAATAAAAATGATTGTGATGATGTTGTAAAGCACAATGAGATTTTATCTTCAAAATTGGATTTTACTTTTAAAGAAAATCTTACTTTGAAAAATGATATTGATTCAATTACTAGAGAATTGGATTTGGTTTTGATTAAAAATAAATCTTTGCAAAAAGAGATTGATGCTTGCCATGCTAATGTTGCTTCATGTTCTAGCACACCTATTGCATGCTCCAATTTATCTTCTAACATTGAAAATGATATACTTGTTTTGAAGAAAAGTGTTGATAGTTTGGGCTCCACTTTGAGCCATTGTGCCATGAATCACACACGATTGGAAACCTTGGTTCGCAAGAAACAAGTTCCAACCTTGCATGCACACTCATCAAGGCATACACATGCTTTTCATGATCACCACCATCATATGTATGCTCACGTGTACACATGTACACATTGTGGTCGAAAAGGCCACCTTACTAGATTTTGCTATGATCGTTTACATTTTGAAAATTTAGCAAATAATCTTTTTTGGGTTAGAAAGGATACTAACCCCCGTGGACCCACTAGAAAATGGGTACCAAAAACTACCTCTTTGACTTTTGATGTAGGTGGGAGCTCTCGCATCACTTGAGGGCATTGGTGCCTTGAGGTGGATGCATTCTAAGCTAAAAGGAGAACCGTTTGGATGCTTCACTCTCAAGGAAATTTGGTAGGAGGACCACCGTGTTTTGGAGAACTAGAGGTGCAACTTCATTGGTTTTGGTATCATCTCTAACTCCTAATTTTTTATTTGCATACTTTTCATGTTCATCTTTTATAGCATGTCATGTTTTGTTGTTCATTATGCTTGTGCCTTGTTCATTAGATTAATGTTATACATGTTTAGTTCCTTGAGCACCCATGTTTCATATGGATCTATATTTAGTGTTCTCACTTTGTTTATACTAACATGTATGCCTTAGATCTATTGCACATGCATATGCATAATGATCATTTGGATGTTTACGATTCTATGATTTTTGTTTTAATAATTCATGTGTTGTTTAGTATGTTTATTGCCATGATTAGTAGAACATGTGGATTTGAATTATGATCAATTTTTGTCTATCATGACATTATTATGACTTGTTTTATGATTCGTGATTTGAATATATGTTTAGAAGTTAGTTTTCATTAAAACTAGGATTCATACTTGTACATAGAATGGGCTACAAGTAAACCTTTGTAATATTTGTGCTTGAATGCCTATTTGTATCCATTAGATGTGCTAGTATAGTCTAGTTTTGATGATTTGTACATTCTAACTTGTATTCCCCATTTTGAAAATGTTTTATGATATTGAGTTTTAACTTCATGTATATGTCTATCTTGTCTTAACTATTGATTATACATATACATCCTTGAGCCACGTGCCTTCATGCATATACTTTTTGTGGACTCATAATGTTTAGGATATGTATGTATACTTTAGTTTGTACATGACATACATATGCCTTGAAGTTTAGATCGTTTGGATGAATTTCATGTTTGCTAAGTGATTTCACTTTTATGATGAATTTTATGGATTTTAAGATGATTTCAATTAAGTGATTTCACATCTTAAGATGAATTTCATGTTTTCAATATTGAGCTTGATTGTCCATTTTCATGTTGATATGTTTCTCACAACACTTGTACGCTCACCTTATTTAATGTTTTCTCATGACTTAGTTTTCATGAGTATAAATTGTACTATATGGATTTTGAGTGTTTTAGTGCCATGTGGTTTACATGTGTCTTCATGAAAAATATTTTTGTTATTCCTTATTTGAAGAATCTCATATAACTAGTTGTGTTATTCTTCATTTGGTAGTGATTTTCAAACGTACTCTATTTTCAAATCTATTTTTGAAAACCCCTACCTTCCAAGGGTGGTTGGATGGGAGATCATGTTCATGTATGCTTTATAATGAAAATCATTTTAAACTTGCACATGATTGGGTGGTAGTTGATATGAGATATACACTTGATCTTATTGTTGTTTCAATTGGTATCATTGAATTCTTTCAAATTGGTATCAAATCTTGACATCCTTTTGTATACTCATATATGTTTTGTTTTATATATATGTATGCATACACTTCATATAGTATCAATTTACAATTGGTATCTCTGTATCAAATTTTAAATTGGTATCTATTTCTTACATACATATATAGATGATTTTTTTTGTGCTTCAAGATATATGCACAAATTTTGCTTATGATAAGCTTGATTTTTTTAATGACCATCATTTTCAATTGATTCAATTTTCAATTGGTTTCTTTATACAAGCATTATCATTATCTTACTTATGCTAAGCTTGAGCTTTAACATTATTTCAATTGACTTAGTTTTCAATTGGTATCTTATTTCTAGCTTAAGCATATATTTAGTTGGTATTTCATAAAGGGGGAGAAAACTCACATTTCAATTTTTCAATTGGTATTTAGTTTACCATTGGTTTTGTTTCCCACTCCCTAACTTTATGAGAAAAAAAATGATTTAAGAATGATTATTGATTTTTAATTGGTATCATATGCTTATAAAGATATATATCTTCAATTGGTATCAAGATGCATTTGTTCACTCAAATTGGTATCAATGTGTTTTTCAATTGGTATCATGTGTTTTATTTTCAATATGTTTTAATTTCAATTGGGATCATATTTGTTTTCAATGCCCCTCTTACTTTCAATTGGTAATTGGTAGGCATTTCTTAAATGTTTTTATGATCACTTTCTATTGATATCATAATGCACTTCTTTGACACATTTTTTTAATTGGTATCATTTTGGTTTCACCCATTGAAGTAGTTTGTTTATTCTTTGTTTCATATATTTAGGGGGAGAAGAATTCATATCTATTTTGTTTTTACCCCTTTGTTGATGATTGACAAAAAGGGGGAGAAGATTTATTAGAGTTGATATGCATGAGTTTTCAGTTTTATGTTCATTTCATCTCCATTGGTATTGGTATCAAGAGCATTATGAGTTTTGTTTTTATTAGTATCCATTGGTATCAAGAGCATGTTTTGGTAATTTAGTTGTTTTGTTTTAATTGGAATCAATAGCATGTTTCATATGCATATTCATTTTATGTCAAGAACCTTGTTTATATGCATCTTATTGTTTGTTTATTCCTATGCATGAGTTAAGGGGGAGCTTCTTTGAAGCTTTACTTTAATCCATGCATATATAACTCCATGAGTTTTGTCATCATCAAAAAGGGGGAGATTGTTGGCCCAAAGGCCTTCCACTCTAGTTTTGATGATGATTAACTCATGTAGTTATGTGTACTAATAATCTTGTGATTTTAGTTTCAGATCATTAACCAAGATATTAGTTGGTGTTTAGCTTCAACAAGATGATTTGGAAGCTTGCACATGTTGATTCAAGAGCCCAAGCGTCAAAGATCATATATAGCACTTGCTTGGTGAATCACGGTTTGGACCGAGTCAACTTGGAGACGGCGCTCTACAAGAAGACTTAGGTATCCCTAGTTTAGTTTGTGTTTAGAGCCTAATTGTAAAGATTAGAATAGTATGATAATGCTCAAGTTCACAACACACACACGTTTCATGTTTTGAATATTGGTTCTCGGTTTTTCGGTTTTAGGTTTAACCGATCTTGGTTTTCATGAATAGATAGATCAAAACAAGTTTACATGGTTTAATGTATATTAGATTTGTTCTATATACATGCATGCTTAATTTCCTAGACAAACTTAGTTTTGACTTACCTATTTCATGTGTATTATGTTTTGGTATTTGCGACAAAACATATTTTTGGACTTAATGACAAAAACTATGATATGTATATGTTTCATGTATATTGGATTTCTATCCATATGCATCTTGTTTCAAAATGTTTAAATATCATGTTTTTGTATTTGGATGAGCTTTAGACAAAATATATTTTCTATTCAAGATCCAAGTTTTAAAAAATACAGTTTTTGATTTTTGGCAAAATTTCTATAACACAAAAATAGTCCTTATTGATTGATATTTGAGCTAAACTTTTTACCACATGTTTATATATCATTGCTATGATAAAACAAGTTTCTATGGAAGTTTTAGCAAAGATAAAAATATTTTTAAAATGTGTTTTTAACCATTTTTTCTGTTCCAGGCTTCAACCAAGTCGACTAGCCCCCTGACTAGTCGACTAGGTCTGAGGTCGGTCGACCGGGCCGGTCGACCGACGTGCACAAACCTGTGCACGTTTCTGGCACAGACGGCGGTCGATCGGGACGGTCGACCGGAGCAGAATAGTCTGCTCTCTGGATTATTCGGTCGACCGGGGCGGTCGACCGGTAGTGCAAACGGTTCAAAATTTGACCGTTGCACGGTCGACCGGCCGGTCGACCGCAGGGTCATTTCTGGCAAAACTGCTGCCAAACGGCTATTTTCTGGATTAGCCTATAAATACCCCATTTGCAAGAGTTTTTCTCTAAGATTTTTTGTGCGAATTTTTCCATTCTCTCTGGTGTTTTTACAGCATTCAAAATAGGTTTTTGAACTGATATTGAACAATCTTTTCGGTGTTTTCATTAGGGTTTGAAAAATCAAAGAAAAGGGTTTTGGGAAAAGCTTTTGAATTGAACTTCTCTATCTTGGTTTCATTTATTTCCCAAAGATTTTCTTTGAGTTGCTGGTTTCAAATCCCTTGTTTTTCTCCACACTTGAGCAAAAATCTACTATCTATATCTATAGGTTATTTGTGTGGAAGAAGAAGTTGTTTGTGGTTGTTGTGACCACCAAGTTGTAACCCAATCTTTTCTTAGCTTTGTGCTTTGGGTTGTATCCCTCTAGTTGAGAGGTGATCCTTGTATTGGTTGGTGATTGAGAGTTTGTTGTATTGGTTTGAAAATTAGCCTCAAGGAAGAGGTTGTGATTGTTGGAGTTTGCCTCAAGGAGGAGGTTGTGTTGGTTGGCTTGGATTTGTGCCTAAGGGAGGAGGTTGTAAAGAGAGGAGTTGGGTACTCCTTGTAAAGGGTCCTAGGTGGACGAGCTAGTGGAAATCCTTCGTGTGTCGAAGGCGGGGATGTAGAGCTGAGTGCTCGAACCTCGATAACATATCTTTGTGTTTGCGCTTGATCCATTGGCTCTCTCTACTCTCTCTTTACTTTGTGCCTTGCATTTATTTACATTGCTCATTCATATTTGCTTGGCTTGGTTGTGTGCATCACTTGTTGATAGCACTTGAGTGTAATTTGCATTAAGTTTTTAAATTCCGCATTTAGTTCATAGATTAGCATTGTCACCTATTCACCCCCCCCCCTCTAGGTGACTTTTCATGAATATGTAAAAAAAACCTTCAATAAAATATAGTGCATCTCATTCATACCGGATTTAACAATTTATTTGTGCTTTTAGACGACAAAATAGAGTGGGAAGCCATTATCAGTTGTAGTCATTAAATCTCTAGATTGCCTGCTGTATTTGTGCTTTTCACTGCAGGGATATTGATTCCTTTTTGCATTACTAAATAGTGGACAAAATATACATCATAATGCACTGCTAGGAACAGTAGGTGGATCCCCAATACTAGGCACTAGATTAGAACAATTAGCAGATTTTTCTAATCTATAATTAAGGTCCACTTATGGACACTGCTAATTGTAGTTTAGTAAACTATGAACAATTACTAAATAAACATCATGTTAGTTTTCAGAGTTATAGGACTTGACTCCAAGAAACTACAACTTAAAAATTTTAACCTGAAAACCAAACAAACTCTAAATAGGACTATTCTATTTTCATAGAGCTACAAAGGGCCTGTTTAGTTTGATGCAAATGGAAGGAAAAAGTGCAAGTAGAAAATTAGTACGGGATATGTGAAAGTATATGTGGGATACTGAGATTTGTGCAAGTAAGTTTTATGATGTTTAGTTATAATGTGGAAGTGTAAGTGGAAAAATATATTGTGCTTTTCGGTATTTGATCATAATGTGAAAGTGTAAGTGGAAAAATTGATCACAAAATTAACTGTTCGGTGATTTAAATAATACCAATATTATTAAATTAAATTTGTTATTAAAAATTAAAATGTATAATAAAATTTTCAATTAAACATCGAATAGTAATAAAAATATTATAATAATAATACTAACAATAAAATTAAATTATTAAAAATAAAAAACTAACAAACATAATTATATATTATATATTAAAATATTTTTGAAAAATATTATAATTATTAAAAAACTGTTGAATACTAAATATTATAGTATTTTAAAAACATAGATACTAAAATATTAATTATTAGAATATTTTATAAAAAAGTTAAAATTAAATTAATTTTTAAAAAGATTCACCATAATATTAAATATTAATATTTTAATATCAAATATTTATAAAGTAATTGTAGCACCTTGCAAGTAGGAAAATGGGGATGTAAAAGTGAGAAATGAGATTGAGAAAAAGTGAAAGTGGGATGCAAATCCCACTTTCACTTTTACCGTTGGAACAAATCGTAGAAGTGAGAAAAGAGTTTTCCCACTTGCACATTTTTCTCCCTTTTCCTCAAAACAGATGCACCCAAAATCTCTCATTATCAAAACCGACCGAAGAGATGTTTTCTCTCATGACTCCTTTACAAATTGTGTTCGTCCGTCCGTCTGTCTATCTCCTTTCTTTCTTTTGCTCTCCATCTCTCCCTCCCTTGCTCTGGTCCGCCACCCGCCAGCTCCCCTTTTCCCCTCTCCCCTCTCTGCCTCCCTTATTCCCGCTTCCCTCTTTCGCTTCACCCTCTTTCTCCAGCTCTCCTTTCCCTCTCTCCCCCCGGCTCTCTTGCTCTTCCCCTCATCTATGATGTTCTCTCTCTCGCACTGTCGTTCATGTCATCGGTCGGTTTCTCACTGCTCGATCGCATATACTAGTTTATGAAAACTACTAGAGACCTCTAAAAATTATGTTTTGGACCACCAAAGATGTTGACTTTTATTTATGGACAAAATTTTGAATTAATCTTTTTTAAAAATAATTATAAAAAACAACCTATCACAAAATATTTTAAAAACTGACCTCTTACGCTCCACATTGGCACCACGTCAGCCAACAGTCGACTTGGGTGCCAGCGTGGCATGTCGTTGCTGGATGTGTCTCACAAAAGTCCGGCCTTGTCAAGGTCGGACTTATAAATTGATGCTCTCTTCTAAAATCCATCCTTCTCAAAGTCGGATTTACATCACTACCACAACACAAGAATGAATACATTATGCTCTCTGTAAGTGGTAGGAGTCTGGCTTGATGATGAGTATGCTATGCTCTCTGTAAATGGTAAGAGCCCGACCTTATCAAAGCCGGACTTCCAACTTCGGAACTGTTCTAAATTCAGCCTTCCCAAGGCCGGATTTCCATCACTTAGCCACAAAACAAATGAGTATGTTGTGAGTATGTTGTAAGTTTTGTATGTTCACTTATAGAGTGTGTCCTTAAGGATGACGCATATTTAATATGTAGTTTTTAAAAATGCGGCCTTGGTGGTAAAGACAACTTAATAATTGCAATGCACAGGCTTTGGCACCTTTTCAAGAGCTTACAGAATAACTCCCCAACTCAATCTCAATCTCCATATATCTCAATCTCAATCTCAACATATTTGATCCACAATCCTAATCCAATCACAATCTCAACATATCAATCTACAAACTCATATACACTACATATCAAAATATATTGAAACTCAAATCCAAAGCATATCAATAAAACTCAATTCACAAACTCCAATACACAAACTCAAGTTCACAACATATCAATACACAAGCTTAAATCCACAATACAAACTAATTTGTCATATGGAACTTCTATCAAATCCATATCATGTATCACATCATATATCAAATTAATACAAGAATTTCAATTATACAAATAAGATAATGCATACAGAAAGATACTCATCTCAAGTCTATATAAGCGGATAGATGCTTCTCCTGTAAGTGTAGAATATCAGAACTGACTGGCCCCGGGTTCATAGGTCCCATACTTGAAGAAAGATCAAATATAAATATCATTAGTCTAAAACTATACCATACATAATTTTAATAAAAATTGTAAGTGAATTATCAAATATATCTATAACAATACATATATTAACCCAATGAAAGATGAGGGTGCTGGTGGGTTGGGACATCTACCCTTGTTATGACATAGTTTCTTGCAATTGCTACATCTATTTCTTCTATGACCTTCGCATTCTCCATCCATAGTATCGCTTATGCGTACAAAAGGCGAGCGATCTGGGCGCCTCCTAACATTGGGGGGAAGATACAATAATCCACAGTGTTCTCTGGCCAAAATCGAGCATCGGGAACAAGACAAAACTTTGGAGCATAAGACTTACGGTAGTTATCCACAAAATATAATAGTGCACATAAAGAGTAAGTGCTTATGTTAGCACAACCACTCTCCTTAGAACATGCTACAATAACATGTGCATAAAGCAATTTTTGGAGCTGAGGTAAATTGCAAGTACAATATGATTCACCTTCTTTGATAATAACAGTGTAAGTTTATCTTTCTCGGCTTGACACCTCCTATTCTGAGCGACTGAATCTTTGTCTTGATTGGAGACCCACCATATTTTTACGATATCTCAACTTTGTCTCATTCTTCGGTGTCAACAATTTATTCCATTTCTCTGCTTCTTCCCTCCGTGTTTGAAAGAATTTAACTAAGCAAAAAAATGTTCTTGCAATTAGTGCCTGTATTGATAAAGCTCGAGCTCCTTTTAACACACCGTTGAAACTCTCTGACGTATTTGTAGTCATCATGCATAATCGATGTCCTCTGTCCCTTGATAATGCTCATTGTTGTTTTTGATCTTTCAAACTATTCTCAATTCAAGTATCTACAGTTTCACACGTAGCTTTAAGTTACACTCTTTTAGCCTTGTACACCTTTGAATTCGTTGCAGAATCGATCTCCCATAACAATTATGTAAGACCTTGTCTTTAAATTCCTTTGAAAGTTAGCTAGAATGTGCCTCAAACAGTAACGATGACTATGTGGTGAAGGCCAACCATGTCTAAGTGCATGTGGTATCCCTTTCATCTGATCAGAGATAAAGGTGATTCTCTTATTATGATGCATAGTGGGAATTAAATTATAAATACGAGATACGAACAGTCGTCAAGATGATTCTGCTTCTCCTTCTACAACTGCAAAAGCCAATTGGTACATTCCACTGTTCGCATTCACTCCCACGACAATTAGTAGACAATCTTTGTATTTTTATAAAAATATGTACCATCAATTCTAAGAATTGGACGACAGTACGAGAAACCTTCAATGGACAGTTCAAAGCCCAAAATACACAATGAATGATTGAAATATGTTGCAGTTATATTACCTCGATTGCTTGATTTCAGTGCCTCCAAATATTGAGGGACTATTTTATACGATGATTCTCACTTTTCAAATATTTGCGTCAGTGCTTTCGTTCTAGCATCCCATACCTTACTGTATGATATAGTGATGTGATATCTAGCTTTATTATAATCTGTAATATAACCAAGAGTCATATCAAGCTTTTTTCTCACTATAAGAAGAATCACATTGAACACAAACGATGTGGTTGCTTTAGAGTGACTGGAATTTAGTGAAGATTGGTTACATATATGCTCTCCTATATATTTTTTGATCATGAAGTATCCACATGAATTCTTTGGAACAGAGGCATGCAGTCTCCGTGGGCACACATCTCTAGAAACATTGTCTCCATCTGCAATAGAAGCACAAACTTTTGTATAGTTCGTTTTGTTGCTCTTCACTTGCGTAAATGACACTTCACGCATAATAGACCACTCTGTAGTTATTTTTAATAATTTAGCTTTTGTTTTAAAGACATCTGCACTTTCAAATCATCGGTCGCAGTTCTTATTGTAGACAAATTGAATTCAACCCTTATATTCTCCACATATGTAGAGTGAACCCAACCATCACCCTCTAACTAACCAGTGTTCGGATCTTCGAGTTCCACCTATTCATTATTGGCATAACCAACCTTAACCTCTTCGTCATCATCTTCAAGACCTTACACTGCTACTTGCATGCAATTCTCATGTGGCACATTATCAGCCGCATCATGGTCATCATCATCTTTGGGCTCTACCACCGCATTATCACCTCCATCTGCTGGTCCAACACAAACGAGAGACATATTGTCCATCATACTAATTGAATTTAGATACTCTGTTATTGTAATATTCATCTCAAGTGGAGAGAGATTTGTTGAGTCAACCTGTGATGCTTGAAAAGGGAAGAAATGCATTGTGTTCGGACACGATTGTGTTGGCCCAAGGTTACAATCACCCGTTTTATTGAGTTTTGATGATTACAAAACATATAGAGTTATTTATACTAATCATGTTTAGTGTTTAAGTGTATTTCAGGGTTCTAAGGATTTATGGAGTGCTCTTCCCTAAAGGAAGATCGTTTTGACTCAAGTCGGTTCATTTCGGGTTCATCATATCAAGCTATTCAAAGAATATACCAAGTTACTCAAGATCATGGAGAAGCCCACTTGAAGACTTTGTAGTCACCTAGAGCTTATGTAAGACTTAGTTTGTTAAAGTTTGAGGTTGTGTTAGATTGGCTCAAGAACACACACACTTTTCCAAAATACGGTTTTTATTTTTGGCTTTTGATTTAAGTTCATGCTTTGATTTCTATACATGACTCAAATTTTTATAAATTTTATATCTTGTTTATATCATGTATGCTTGTCTCTTCAGCATGATACTTAGCCATATTTCCCTACAAAATTTATTTGAAAATTTTCCAAAGTTCAGAAAAAATCCCATATCAAAATCTGTTTCGGGCCTGGCGGTCGACCGGGCCGGTCGACCGGATCCATTCCAGGCTTGGCCGGTCGACCGACCGGTCGATCGAGCCTTGAGTCCATGGCATTAACGATTTGTGCATGTCTATTGGTCGACCGACCGGTCGACCGACTGGCACCACTTTGCTCTCTGTTTCCTGTCGGTCGACCGATCGGTCGACCGACAGTTCAATACAAAATTTCTCCTTTGGCGTCCGGTCGACCGACCGGTCGACCGAGTCCAACGGCTAGTTGCCAATTGGACTGCCGGTCGACCAGGCCGGTCGACCGACAGCCGTCTCCAGCCGCCAACGGCTAGTTTTCTGAGTTTCTCTCTTGGGATTTGGTGGAGATTTTTGTGTCAGCTAATCCTGATTTTTTGGCAGCTATTTTCTGACCTAATTAGCTATTTGTAGTCATGTTTTGATCACCTCCATTCCCTATAATAGAGGGGATTGGTCATTTGCAAATTACAAGAAATATACCTAGTTTTTCAAGTTTTCAAAAGAAAGAAAAAGTTTCAAAAGCTCTCAATTCTCTAGTGCATTCTTGGCTATTGTTTTTCAGTTGTGTTTTCAAGCAATTTTCATTTACAACTGAGTTTGTTTTCTCACTACACTTCTTGAGCCAAAAACCCTCCTCATTCTATAAGGAAGTTATAAAGAGAAGTTTGTGATCCCTTGTTGATCACTTGGTTACTTGTTCTTCTTGCTTTGTGATTCCTCTTCGGTGGAGGATTGGATTGGTGGAGTTCGGTACTCTGGTCTTCGGTAGACCTCTTGTAATTGGTGGAGTTCGGTACTCCGGTCTTCAGTAGACCTTGTAATCCTCGGTGGATAGTGAAACCCTTCACGGCGGTGAAGGCGGGGAGTAGAGCGGTGGCTCGAACCTCAAAACAAATACTTTGTGTTTGTGATTGTTTTATTACTCTCTACTTCTAGCTTGTGTCATTGCTCTTAATTTATAGCTTGATATATATCTTGTGTGCACTTCAATATTGCATCCATTTCATTCCTTGCTTTATTGTCGATCATTACTCATACAACAAGATTGCAATAAGCACCTCAAACTCTTACCTAGAGCAATCACGAGGAAGGAGTTCAGAGCCCTTCACCAGGTATTCGGCTCTTAGTCTTATTTTAGGCGATCATTGCATCATATTTTCATACTTGTTTAAAAAGATCATTAGATTAGCATTAACACATATTCACCCCCCTAGGTGTTTTTCAATTGGTATCAGAGCTTTGGTCTCTAGGCTCTTGGCTTAAAAACCTTAGAGAGATCCTATTGCTAATCATTTCATTCATTTTTCATCCTCACTCATTTAGTAAAAATGACCGAAGGTATTAAGACCCCACCTAAATTTGATAGCCTTAACTTTCTCATATGGAAAGTTAAGATGACCGTATTTTTGCAATCCCTAGGAAGCCGGGTTGCAAAGGCGGTGACCAAAGCATTTAGTGTACCCACCGGTGATGAGGACACTTGGGCCGATATAGAGACAAAAGAATTTGATGCTAATGCTAGGGCACATTATGTATTGCTTCAAGCACTTAATGATGATGATATATCTAGAGTTATTCATTGCAAATCCGCCCATGAGATTTGGACTCACTTGCTTGTCACTCATGAGGGGACTTCACAAGTTAAGAGAGCTAAAATAGACCTTCTTCGGTCCCAATATGAAAACTTTTCTATGCAAGAGAATGAAACCATAGATGATATGGTTACAAAATTTACGAAGATTACTAATGGACTTTCCTCTCTAGGTGATGCTATTGACAACGATCAAAAGGTGAGGAAGATCATCCGAGCTCTCCCTCCATCTTGGGAAGTCAAAGCCACTACCTTGAAAGAACTCAATGATAAAGAAGAGATGGAGCTTATAGGTCTCAATGGGAACCTCAAAACCCATGAGATGGAACGAAAAGCTAGAGAAGAAATGGCTCCCTCCAAGAAGAAAACTATTGCTTTCAAGAGTCATTCCACATCTTCTGACGAAGAAGATGAAGAAGAAGATGATGAGGAGCTTTCACTCTTGTCAAGAACGTTCGGAGAATGTATAACAAGGCAAAGTTCCAAAATAAAAAGAAATGGCAAGGTAAAGAAGACAAGAAAATCATTTGTTTCAATTGTGGGAAGATGGGTCATATTGTTGCGGAATGCCAGGATAAAGTCAAGCCCTTCACCTCCAAGAAGCAATACAAAAAGAAAGCATTAAGGGCTACTTGGGATTCCGAGAGTGAATCTGAGGAGGATGTCGACACCGTCAACATGTGCTTCATGGCAAATGAAAGCACAAGCAAGGTAATTTCCAATACTCCTATTGATTGTGAGCTTTCCATGGATGAACTAGGAGAGGCATTTGAAGAACTTTTACATAACTATGATTTTCTTAAAAAGAAGTATTTGAAAATGAAAAAGGGAAATGAATCTTTAAATCATAAAGTTTTTACTCTTTCAAAAGAAAAAGAAGAATTGATTTCAACTCTTGCTTCTACACAAAAAGATTTTGACAACTATAAAATATCTTGCAAAGGTAAATTTCCTCAAGTTAATGAAAATAAAATTTCTATACTAAAGAGAAAATTGATTCATTAGGAGTTGTTTTGAAAAGATGTGAATTTGATAAGAATAGACTAAAGGCTATGTTTCCTAAGAAACAAGTCCCTAAGAAACATACACATGCTATTCATGTTCATGCTCATAAATCACAACCTTTACATCATGCCAAACACCCTAAACATGCACACACTCCACACACACATCATGCATACATGTATGGTAAGATATTTTCATGCACATATTATGGCCGTAAAGGTCATTTAGCTAGATTTTGCTATGATAGAATTAATGCTTCACATAATAATATTTGGGTTCAGAATACTAACTTTCAAGGACCCAAGAAAATTTGGGTACCAAAGTCAACGAATTTGTTAAATGATGTAGGTACCTTCCAAGGCCCAACGACGTAAAAGATTGTGGTATATTGATAGTGGTTGCTCAAGGCACATGACTTGGGATATCAACAACTTTACAACCCTATCAAGATACCATGAATGTGACATCGTCACCTTCGGAGATGATGCCAAGGAAAAATCATCGGTATTGGTAATGTTAAACTTGGTACATCCCCTTTAATAGAAAATGTTATTTTAGTTGATTGCCTCATGCATAACCTCTTGAGTGTTAGACAACTTTGTGACAAAGGTTTTGATATTTTTTTTGATAATTTAGCTTGTAGAGTTATTGATAGACAATCTAACACATGTATATTTTTTCGATTTTCGTGAAAGCAATGTATACATGATTGATATGTCTAATATGTTTTGCAATGCTACTTATTTGAAAGCCCTCGATGATGACTCTTGGTTGTGGCATAGAAGATTAGGTCACATTTCTTTTGACCATCTATCTAGATTAAACAACAAGGAAATGGTAAAAGGTATTCCTTACTTCAACTTTGAAAAGGACCGCGTCTACGATGCATGCCAACTTGGGAAACAAACCAAGTCCTCTTTCAAGTCAATCAAGGATATCATGATGTCACGTCCCTTGGAGTTGATCCATATGGATTTGTTTGGTCCTACTCAAACCAAAAGTCTAAGTGGGAATCGTTTTGCATTTGTTTTAGTTGATGATTTCTCGCGTTTTACATGAGTTTTCTTTTTAGAGCATAAAAAACAAGCCTTTTCATATTTTCAAGCCTTTTAAGAAAAGAGTTGAAAAGGAAAAAGATTCTTCCATTTTAAGAATAAGAAATGATAGAGGTGGTGAATTCAATAACCTACCCTTTATCACTTTTTGTGAAGAACATGGAATTAAGCATGAACTATCTTGTCCTAGAACTCCACAACAAAAGGGAGTCGTTGAGAGGAAAAATCGGACATTACAAGAGATTGCTAGGACAATGATTAATGAATATGGTCTCCCTCATTATCTATGGGCCGAGGCCGTTAACACATCTTGCTATATATCAAATCATGTTTTCTTATGCAAAAATACTTCAAAAACATCTTTTGAGATCTATTTTTCTAGAAAGTCAAATGTTTCTTATTTCAAGGTTTTTGGATGTAAATATTTTATTTTGAACACAAAAGATAATTTAGGTAAATTTGATGCAAAGTCTTATGAAGCAATTTTTGTTGGTTATTCAAATACTAGTAAAACATATAGAGTTTTCAATAAGTCTTCTTTAACTATTGAAGAATCTATTCATGTAAAGTTTGAGGAATCTAATGTGTTTGTTAAGAATGTTGTAGAAATAGATTCCCTTAATGAAGGCATGGAGAGAGTTACTTTGAAGGACTCACCTACCATTCAAGATATGCCAAAGGATGATGGAGGAAATGAAAATCAAGAAGTTGATGTGGAGCCCACTCAACCTCTTCCAAAAGATTAGAGATACAATCCACAGCATCCCAAGGATCATATTATAGGTGAAGTATCTAAAGGGGTAACTACTCGTTTTAAACTTCATGATTTATGTGGACACTATGCTTTTATTTCTCACTTTGAACCCAAGAACATCCTCGAAGCCGAAGCCGACTCATATTGGTTGCTAGCCATGCAAGAGGAGCTCAATCAATTCGAGCGCAACCAAGTTTGGCACCTTGTTCTTAGGCCCCACGATAGACCAACAATTGGTACTAAGTAGATCTTTAAGAACAAGTTGGATGAGTCGGGAAATGTTATTAGGAATAAAGCTAGATTAGTTGCCCAAGGTTACACTCAAATCGAAGGTATCGATTTTGAAGAAACCTTTGCACCCGTAGCACGGCTTAAAGCCACACGGATGACACTTGCATATGCTTCTTATAAAGATTTTAAGCTTTTTCAAATGGATATTAAAAGTGCCTTCTTAAATGGATTTATTGAAGAGGAGGTGTATGTTGAACAACCCCCGGGTTTGTTGATCCTACACATCCGGATTTTATTTTCAAACTTGACAAAGCTCTTTATGGTTTAAAACAAGCCCCTAGGGCTTGGTATGAAAGGCTTTCTTCTTTTCTAATTTCAAATGGTTTTAAGAAAGGAAAAATAGATACTACTTTGTTTACAAAACATGTTGAAAATGATAATCTTATTGTTCAAATTTATGTGGATGATATCACATTTGGTTCTACTAATGAAACTCTTTGCCAAGCTTTTGAATCATGCATGAAGGAAGAATTCGAGATGTCTATGATGGGTGAGCTTACCTACTTCCTTGGTCTCCAAATCAAGCAAAAGAAGGATGGGATCTTCATCAATCAAGCCAAGTACACAAAGGAACTTATCAGAGATTTGGGCTTGAAGGAGCTAGAACAAGCAAACTCCCATGGCAACTACCACAAAGCTTGACAAGGATGAACAAGGTAACAGTGTAGACATTAAGCTTTATCGTAGCATGATTGGTAGCTTGTTGCATTTGACGGCTAGTAGGCCGGATATTATGTTTTCGGTATGTCTTTGTGCTCATTTTCTATCGTGCCCTAAAGAGTCCCATTTTGTTGCGGTAAAACGCATTATTAGATACCTTAAGGGCACAATTGAAATGGGTTTATGGTATCCGAAGACCGGACAATTTTCAATGACGAGTTTTTTGGATGCCGACTATGCGGGTTGTAGAGTGGATAAGAAGAGTACAAGTGGAACATGTCAATATCTTGGTAATTGTCTTGTTTCTTGGTCTTCCAAAAAGCAAAATTCGGTAGCCCTCTAAACCGCCGAGGCGGAGTATGTTGCGGCTGGAGCTTGTTGTGCACAAGTTCTTTGGATGAAACATACTCTTCTTGACTATGATTTGCATTTTGATCATATTAAAATATTTTGTGATAATAGTAGTACTATTCATATGACTAAAAATGCAAATCAACATAATAAGACTAAGCACATTGACATTCGGTATCACTTTCTTAGAGATCATTATGAGAAAGGTGATATTGATATTGATTATTTTTCTACCAATTTTCAACTTGCCGATATTTTTACAAAACCACTAGACTATGCTAGATTTTTCTACCAATTTTCAACTTGTGGTGAATTGAATGTTTGTATTATGGACTTATGAAGAAAAAATTTTTTAACTATGTTTACCCTTTTTGATGTATGACAAAAAGGGAAAGAAAAAGTTAGTTATTTTTTTTACTTTGGAGTTATACATTTTAAGTTTTAATATTTTGGAGCTATGCATTTTGACTTTTGAATAATAACAAGTTAGTTTAGACTTTTGAGTTTTGGTTTTTGAGAACAATGTGTTTTGTTTTCCTATGTCTTTCCTTTTATGCCATAATTCTTTGTTTCTATCTATTATGTATATAGCCATTCTTTTATACATAGCATGATTTGAGGGAGAGCTTCCAAGCTCTTTTTTTTCCCCCATTTTTAAAATAACTAGTATGTTTTGTCATCATCAAAAAGGGGGAGATTGTTGGCCCAAGGTTACAATCACCCGTTTTATTAAGTTTTGATGATTACAAACATATATAGTTATTTGTACTAATCATGTTTAGTATTTAAGTGTGTTTCAGGGTATTAAGGATTTATGGAGTGCTCTTCCCTAAAGGAAGATCGTTTTGACTCAAGTCAGTTCATTTCCGGTTCATCATATCAAGCTATTCAAAGAATATACCAAGTTACTCAAGATCATGGAGAAGCCACTTGAAGACTTTGTAGTCACCTAGAGCTTATGTAAGACTTAGTTTGTTAAAGTTTGAGGTTGTGTTAGATTGGCTCAAGAACACACACACTTTTCCAAAATACGGTTTTTATTTTTGGCTTTTGATTTAAGTTCATGCTTTGATTTCTATACATGACTCAAATTTTTATAAATTTTATATCTTGTTTATATCATGTATGCTTGTCTCTTCAGCATGATACTTAGCCATATTTCCCTACAAAATTTATTTGAAAAAATTCCAAAGTTCAAAAAAAATCCCATATCAAAATCTGTTTCGGGCCTGGCGGTCGACCGGGCCGGTCGACCGGATCCATTTCAGGTTTGGCCGGTCGACCGACCGGTCGACCGAGCCTTGAGTCCAGGGCATGCACGATTTGTGCATGTCTGTGGGTCGACCGACCGTCGACTGACTGGCACCACTTTGCTCTCTGTTTCCTGTCGGTCGACCGATCGGTCAACCGACAGTTCAATACAAAATTTCTCCTTTGGCGTTCGGTCGACCGACCGGTCGATCGAGTCCAACGGCTAGTTGCCAATTGGACTGCCGGTCGACCGACAGCCGTCTCCAGCCGCCAACGGCTAGTTTCTGAGTTTCTCTCTTGGAATTTGGTGGAGATTTTTGTGTCAGCTAATCCTGAATTTTTGGCAGCTATTTTCTGACCTAATTAGCTATTTGTAATCATGTTTTGATCACCTCCATTCCCTATAAATAGAGGGGATTGGTCATTTGCAAATTACAAGAAATATACCTAGTTTTTCAAGTTTTCAAAAGAAAGAAAAAGTTTCAAAAGCTCTCAATTCTGTAGTGCATTCTTGGCTATTGTTTTTCAATTGTGTTTTCAAGCAATTTTCATTTACAACTGAGTTTATTTTTCTCACTACACTTCTTGAGCCAAAAACTCTCCTCATTCTATAAGGAAGTTGTAAAGAGAAGTTTGTGATCCCTCGTTGATCACTTGGTTACTTGCTCTTCTTGCTTTGTGATTCCTCGTCGGTAGAGGATTGGATTGGTGGAGTTCAGTACTCCGGTCTTCGGTAGACCTCTTGTATTTGGTGGAGTTCGGTCCTGCGGTCTTCGGTAGACCTTGTAATCCTTGATGGATATAGTGGAAACCCTTCACAGTGGTGAAGGCGGGGAGTAGAGCGGTTGCTCGAACCTCGAAACAATACTTTGTGTTTGCGATTGTTTTATTGCTCTCTACTTCTAGCTTGTGTCATTGCTCTTAATTTCTAGCTTGATATATATCTTGTGTGCACTTCAATATTGCATCCATTTCATTCCTTACTTTATTGTCGATCATTACTCATACAACAAGATTGCAATAAGCACCTCAAACTCTTATCTAGAGGAATCATGAGGAAGGAGTTCAGAGCCCTTCACCGGGTATTCGGCTCTTAGACTTATTTTGGACGATCGTTGCATCATATTTTCATACTTGTTTAAAAAGATCATTAGATTAGCTTTAACACCTATTCATCCCCCCCTCTAGGTGTTTTTCAGATTGAATATATACGTCACATCAAAAGTCTATATATGATGTCTCGATATTGTGACACATCCATCTCTTTGCGCCAAGCTATTACGACTGTCCAAATATTACGGTTGGTTAAACACTTAGTAGAAAGAGAAATGCATACACCATAATAAAATTCACAGATAATTACGTGTTATAAACCGATGACATGAAACTTGTTGATTCATTGTCCAAATCGAGCATACGTGTGAATTATCCATGGTCTTCAGGTTCTCAATGGACCACAGTATCTTTTTTCACGTATAATTCTATGTTGTGCTCGGCCGACGACATTTAAAGCATAGCACGACAATTATCATCATCATCCTATATCCCTACTACTTGATAGTTCCCGTGTGATACTGGCCACTTACATGTCAAGTGAATCTGATATTCGCTTGGATTAATTTGGTGATTCGATGGACTTTCTCTATCAATTCATACCTTGTAAATGATTTTCTAAAAATCATGGGTTTTGCTATTCTATTGATGTAGCTTGGGTTATTATCCCTATCTATTGTTAGTTTACCATTAAATCAACAAAGAAGAGGGACTCGATTACTAGATATTGTACCTAATTTAATGGATGAAATAAAGAATTATTTACTTGCTCTAGCTGCTAAAATTAAACCGAACACAATACTACTAAAAGCGCAAAAATAACTTAAGTTTGACTATGCTTAAATATACAACTTACAAAGATTAACAAATTGCAATGACTTGTTAAATGTAAAACACACAAATAACAATTACATTTGACAAAATCAAATTATCATAACAATTATATTTGACAAAATATTTTACAAAATCATATTTTCACAACAATTACATATTTTACACAAATTGTACTCTAATTTTACTCAAATTAAAAATTTTACACAATTATACTCTTTTTTTAATATTTTCACAATTATACTCTAATTTAACTCTAATTTTATGCTGATTACAGAGAGAGCCAGCTGAGAGAGAACAAAGAGAGAGCCAGCTGAGAGAGAGAGAGAATTGAGTTTGAGAGAGGACCTGGTGGCGGGGGTCAATGTCGGCGGCTGATGTCTGGCGGCCGATAGTCGGGGTAGCACAGAGGAGGTCGGCGGTCAGGGTCGGGGGGTTAGGGCAAACTTGAGAGGGGGTATTTGACAGTTGAGAGAGAGAGAGAGAGGAGCGTTATAACGAGACCCCTCTTTTATAACGTGTATCAGGGCAAGTTGGAAGGCTGACCTTGCCAAGACCAGACTCTGCAAGTTCACTTACAGAAAGCACTTACATAGAGCATATCACCCATAGTCAAAGTGATGGAATTCCATACTTGGGAACACCGAATTTTAGAAACCGGTTCATCTATAATTCCAGCCTTGTCAATGTCATACTTTTACAAAGCAGGAATTCCTAGCTCCGCCCTTCCACACTGGCGCCCAAGTCAACCGTTGGCTGATATGGCACCAACGTGGTGCGTAAGAGGTCAATTTTTAGAAATATTTTTGTTTTTATAATTATTTTTAAAAAATTAATCAAAATTTTACCCTTATTTATTTATTTTTTTTATTATTTATTTGAGGGGGTAACATAAGACTCTTCTAATTTCGAAAGTCCAGGATAAAGTTTCTCTCTTCCTCCCTATCTCATCTGAAAGTAGTTGCGGTGACCTTGGTGTAGGGGTGGCCAATGGGGCGGGTCGACCCGCCCCGCCCCGCACTGTGCGACTCGTTGGAGTCACACAGTGCGGGTTACGGGTCCACCGCACCCTCCCCGTTTAGGGGCGGGTCAGAACGGTTGACCCGTCCCATTTACACGGGACGAATCGGATTTGTCCCGTGACGAATCACGGGATGAATCGGATCGGGAAAATTTCCCCACCCCCTTCTTTTTTTTTAGTCCAATATTTTTATATTACCGTTAGAGAGGAAAATTACTCTGCGGCCAGATTCGATTTTAATTTTTTTTTAACCCTAAACGGCTCAAAAAAGAGCCGTTGGGGGTGAAAAAGAGGGTGCCACGTGGCACCCTCTTTTTTCACCCCCAACGACTCAAAAATAAGCCATTGGCCCTTTTAAATAAAAAAAAAACCCTAACCTCTAATCCTCTATAAATACCCTCCACTCTCATTCATTTTTATCTCACTTCACCTCAACCCTCTCTCTTCTATTATAAATCACTCTTATTCTCTTACAATTACAAATCTCTACCAACTTTTAGTCTAGTCTAATGGAGCCCAACTGGAGTACTGGCGGTACCTCATCCGAAGCCGGTGATAGCTTTTCATCAACACACAATCCTTCAGCTACCGCACCTTACACCGATATTGGCGGTAGCTCATCGTCAACATATGCCGCTTACCCACCATACAACTATGCTCCTCCAACATCCGCATTTGCTCCCTATCACAGTTCGTCAAGCTATGCAATTGACTACAGTGGTTTTGCACCATATACACATGCTGCATATGCCAGTGATAGTGGTACAGGTCGGCATTCTATTTTCCTCCCTCCTCAATATTCCTCATATTCTCAATTTTTAATGTCAACATCACCAATGCACGCACAATCTCTGGCTCCTTTTTTTTACTGAAACACAAGAACAACACGATACACACCAACACAGCATGATACTATAGTTCCAGAAACACAACAACCAACTAGCACAAGCACAACCACAACAACTAAAGTAAGAGCCAAAACTTCTCTAGTGTGAAACTATTTCATAGAAAAAGTTATTGAAGGTAGAAGAAAGGCAGAATGTAAGTACTGTCATCAACTATTTGATCATAAAGAAGGATACGGTACAGGTGTTCTTAATAAACACTATGAAAAAAGCATGCTAAAAGTCACGGTTTATCACCACAACAAGCACAAATATTAGCTGATTTAGGCATACTCTCCACTTAGAGATATAAGCCTGAAGTAAATAAACATAAGTTAGCTGAATTTATTGTTCGAGCAGAACTTCCATTTTCTTTTACTGAATTAGATGCATTAGTTGATTATCTTAAATCTGTTTTTGCTCCTGGTTATAAGAGAATTAGCAGACAAACTATAACTGGAGAAATTGAATATTTATTTGTAAATAGAAAAATATTTTGAAGGCTCTTTTTATTAGTGATGCTAGAAAAATTTCATTAACTTCCGATATATGGGAAGCTCTTAATCTTATTCATTATTTATGTATTACTGCTCACTTTATTGATGATAAGTGAATTTTATAAAAACATATTTTATCATTTTTTAAATTTTCTGAGAAACATTCTGCGACAAATGTAGCAAATTCAGTTTTTCTTACTTGTAGAAATTATGATATAGAAAATAAAATATTTTCTATTTCTTTTGATAATGCAAGTGAAAATACTGCTTCAATAAGACAATTGAAAACGATATTAGATCCGATTTTAAACGGTAAACTTTTTCATGTTAGATGTGTTTGCCATATATTGAATTTATGTGTACAAGATCGTCAAAAATCTTAGACAAATATATTTATAAAGTTAAAGAAATTATTTTACATATAAAATACAGTGGACCTAGGAGACAATCTTTTAAAAGTTATTGCCGACAATGTGGACTGAAGGAAAAACTACTCCAAGCAGATGTGAAAACTCGTTGGAATTCAAGCTACTATATGATTAAAGATTGCCTTCCTTTTAAACAAGCAATTCATTTTTTTACAATAAATGAATGTTCATCTTTTTATATTAGCGATGAAGAGTGGAAATTATATGAAAATTTTTGTACTTTTCTAGAAAAATTTGACACTGCCACAAAAATACTTTCTGGTACATATTATCCCACATGTAACTTAATGAAATTGCTCAAGTATTTGCTGCATACAGAGATGATGACAGTCTTGAAGAGGCTATACATTATATGGAAAAAAATTTCGAAAAAATTTAAAAATATGCCTTTTTTATTTTACTTAGCTGCAATTATGCATCCTAGAATTAAAATAGATAATTTAAAACTTTTATTATCCAATTTTATTTTATGTTTAATTATGAACAAGATATAGATAAATTACTTTTAGAAATTAGATCTCTTTTAGAAGAAATGTACTCATTGTACAGAGATGAGTTATTTCCCCTTCTTCTTCTGAATTTAGGTCACCTATACCATCACAAACTTCTTCTACTAGTCTAAGTAAAAGATTATCTAATTTTAAAAGTTTACTTTCCTCTAATACTAGAAAGAAACACTCTTCAGGAGCAGATTCATTTGATGAAATTAATTTATATTTGAACACAATGCCTGCTGAAATAAATGAAAATGATGATGAATCATGGGAAACATTAATGTTTTGTCATGGTGGAAAGAACAGAGAAAACAATTTCCTGTTCTTTCTACCATGGCCCGAGATATACTGACACTTCCGGCCTCTACAGCAGCGTGTAAGTACACCTAGAGGGGGGTGAATAGGTGTTGGCTAATCTAATGGTCACTTAATGCCTAATAATGCGGAAGCTAAAAATAATTATGACCTAATTAAATCTTTTACACTAAACACCACGTATAACCAAAAAGAGTTGCCGAATTCCCCGTGAAGGGCTCTGGACAAACTCCTCTAGATTCCTCTTGAATGGGTTGAGGTGCCGCGTTGGCTCTCTTGGTTGAATACAAGTGTTAGTCAACAATCCCAAGCAAGTATATCAATTAAGCACAATGTATATCAAGCATGTAAATGATAAAGACAATAATTGAATGCAAGATATAACAAGAGACAAAGAGAGAGAGAGAGAGAGAGAGAGAGAGAGAAGGCAATCGCAAACACAAAGGGTTTGTTTCGAGGTTCGAGCACACTTGCTCTACATCCCCGCCTTCGACACACGAAGGATTTCCACTATGCAAGATCCCAATGGATCTCTCCCCGGTGCCGCAACACCTACAAGCCCTCGGACTCCCTAGTCCCGTACACACGCAAGCCCCTCAAGCTTGCCGAGGCCGCACCTCACACCAAGAGTTCACAACCGAACTCTAAACCACCAAGTCCTCTCTAGGACCCGAAACAATCGCGAACACACACGTCCGCCTCTTCAAAGAACAAAGATGAACTTTGGTGATCACAACACTTTGATCACCTAAAACAATCTCACTACAACACACCTATAGGATAATATAGCAATGGATAGCTCAAGTGTGGTGAGAGAAAACAAGGATGAGAATTATGGTGAAAAGCTCAAAGAATCACTTTTAATACTCTTGATAAAATCTTCCCTTTAGATAGGAAATATTTGCTCTCAAATGTGTGGAGAAAACTTCTGAAAAGAATGGGAAAAACTGGCTTAAAGGTCTCCAAAAATCTTAACCCAAAACAATGCCCAAACCCCCAAATTTATAGGCCAGAAAAATATAGCCGTTGGGGTCTGTCAGGCCTGCCGGTCGACCGGTCCGGTCGACCGCCAACGGTCAAAAATCTGACCGTTGGAGCCTCCGGTCGACCGTCCGGGTCGATCGAGCTACTGGAGCAGAGAGTAGAACTCTGTCGGTCGACCCGTACGGTCGGCCGAGATTTCCAGAGAGCAGAGTCTCTGGAGCGGTCGACCGAGCCGGTCGGCCGTCCTCCAGTGCACAAAGGCGTGCACGTCTGTGCACGTCGGTCGACCCAACTGGTCGACCGACCTCAGAGTTAGTCGACTATAAAGGAAGCAAGTCGACTTATCTGAAGCCTGAAATAAAGATTCTTGGATTAAAACTTAGTCTTTTTGATTGAAATAAAATCCCATAAAATATACTAAAAATCTACAAAAATAGTTTTACCAATTTACTTTGATATACAAACATGCTTGCACAAAATCAAGGCATGTTATTAAAGATTGGACTATTTTTGTAATATGAAAATATTGGCTCAATTGAAAACTTGTATTTTTCTAAAAACTTGTTTTCCAAACTTCTTCATCAAATACAAAAACAAGATATACTTTTAAGGCATAGTGTGTATGGATATGATCCACTACACAATCAAGATGAAATATCTATGTTTTTGACATTAAGCACTAAACTTGGTTTGGTTAAAAGATATGCATATAAGAAATTCCAAAAACCAAAATGATATTTTCTCTAGAACTAAAAATCTTATATGAAAACACATATAAATCAAGAGTGTGTGTGTGATATGAACTTGAGCAATCCACCAACTATTCTATCCTTTATATTTTATCTAAAAAACAAAAATCTTATACCTAGACACAAGTCTTCATCTTCTTGAAGTCTTCACTTGAAGGCTTCTCATCTTCTTGACTTGGTCCAAGCACCGTGCTAGCTCCAAAACTTGACATTTTATCCTTTGTTGAGTTATGCACCTACTAAGATCTTGATCATAAATTCTGTCACTAACTAAACACAAGATCATTAGTATTATAACTACATGAGTTAATCATCATCAAAACTAGAGTGATGGGCCTTTGGGCCAACAATCTCCCCCTTTTTGATGATGACAAAACTTATGAAGTTATATATGCATGGATTAAAGTAAAGCTTCGAAGAGGCTCCCCCTTAACTCATGCATACCAAATAAACAATAATATATGACAATGAAGCTCATAAACATGTATGCAAGTATGGAGATAAAACATGCAACAAGCATAAATCAAAATCTTTTTCTCCTATTGCAATACAAATATATATATATATGCATAAACATAAATCTTACTCAACATGCATATAACTCTCAAATTCTTCTCCCCCTTTTTGTCAATCATCAACAAAGGGGTTAAAGTGAAATCAAATCAAACAAATTTTTCTCCCCCTTTTTGTCAAAAACAAAGAGATCAAGAAGGGGTAAAACAAATCAATCAATAAAGATTTATATGCGATATACATTCATGAAGAGGAAGACGCTAAGTTAACTTCCCTACACATATGCATTACATGAAGAAGGGATGACAAGCCCTAACTCACATAACACATATTATATAATGCATAAGAGGAGATGTGAAGCTCCCCCTACACACGTATATCATATAAATAAGAGTTGTCAAGCTCCTCAATTTATAATATACTCAACATGAATCTATATGTAAGAGAGATGTTAAGCCCTCCTTGCATATAGGAAATACAAATCAAAAATTTTAAGTTTTTCTTTAAAATTTTGAACTTTCTTAATAAAACACATTTTGAGATATCAAGTAAACATATATTTTTTTTTATTTTGATATCAATTATGAAAACATATTGCATAAGCTTTAAGAATTACCAATTGAAAGTTGAATTAAGCTTAGCATATACATTGTGTTTTTTTTTTTTTTAAAGAATCTATCTTAACTCAAACACAACTAACACATCATATATATGTTTATAAAAGATAATACCAATAGACATTGATACTACTTGAATTTGAAAGCATACATACATATAATCAAAACATGAGTATATACAAAAAGAATAATCATATTGATACCAATTGAAATGATCCAATGATACCAATTGACATAAAGTAATATCAAGTGTTTATCTCATATAATATACCACATGAAGAATTCGAACTAGTTAAATGGAAATGTTTGATAAACTAGTACGGAATCCTTCAATCAAGGAATAAAGTAAAAATATTTTTCATGAAACACGAGTAAATCACATGGCACTAAGACACTCTAATATCCATAAAGTCCATAAAATTTTCAAAAGAGATGAGTGCACTAGTGTTATGTGGAACATAGTATCATGAAAGTGTCAATAAAGCTCAATATTCCTTTAAATCATGAAGACATGAAAATCATCACACACATTTTTTTTTTAAAAAAAATTTATATTTCAAGATATATGTATGTTTTGACAACACAATAAGTATACATACATATCCCTTAAACACAATTGAGTCCATATAAATAGATTTGCATTAAAGGCAAATGACTCAAGAGGTACACATGTATATCTTAAAGTTTGGCAAAATACACATATACATGAAATGAAAACACATGATCATAAATCAAATCCAAAAGTGGGAATACAAGTTTAAAATGTATGCATCATCAAAACCAAGCAATACAAGCACATTTCATGGGTTCAAATAAGCATTCAAGCACAAATATAAATAGATTTATTTGTGGCCCACGATATGTACAAGTATAAATCCTAGTGTTGACAAAAACTAACATATAAACTAATATTCAAATCATGAAGCATCAAATAAATTTTGAGAACACAAAAGAATTTATGATTGAAGAAAAGTAAGATCATGTGTATATCTTAATTGAAGAATAGATAACTAGTATAAATTGTTTTTTGAAAAACTAGTTAAAGATCCTTCAAAAGTATAAAGTCATATGTTTTTCATGATTATACTAAATACATAAAAGTTCAAGCACTCATAGTCCATAAAGCTCAAAATTATCTTGAAAAGTAAAAGATGAGTGTTCAAAGGTTATGTAAATGGCATTTTCATGAAAATAGACAATGAAGCTCAATCAAACATGAATCTCATTTTTATTATTTTCATTAAAAACAAATCATGAAAATTTTTAGTTTTCATCTTTAAAGTAAATTTCAAGGTATATGTATGATTTATCCAAATCTAACAATATGCATACATATCCCAAATATAAAAGAGTCTATTAATGATGTTTGCATTAAGGCAAGAGACTCACGGGTATACATGTATATTTATTAGATTTGAATTAAAAAATATATATACATGAAGTAAAGCACAAAAAAATAGGCAAAAACATGTATAAAGATAATCATCAAACTAGCTTATACATGTGCACATAGTGGATACATTTGTTTTATATATGGTTGCACTTCATACATGTTTATGAGCTTCATTGTCATATATTATTGTTTATTTGGTATGCATGAGTTAAGGGGGAGCCTCTTCGAAGCTTTACTTTAATCCATGCATATATAACTATTCCATCCTTTACATTTTATCTAAAAAGCAAAAATCTTATACCTAGACACAAGTCTTCATCTTCTTGAAGTCTTCACTTGAAGGCTTCTCATCTTCTTGACTTGGTCCAAGCACCGTGCTAGCTCCAAAACTTGACATTTTATCCTTTGTTGAGCTATGCACCTACTAAGATCTTGATCATAAATTCTGTCACTAACTAAACACAAGATCATTAGTACTATAACTGAAAAGTCACCTAGAGGGGGGGTGAATAGGTGACAATGCTAATCACGGGGCAAATAAAAAATTTAAAGCTACAACAATCAAGTTTCACAAGATGAATGCAAGCAAGTAAATATGACAATGATTATGATGAGCAAGAATAAGAGCAAGTATAGTAAAAGAGTGCAAGAAAGTAAAACAATCGCAAACACAAGGATATGTTATCGAGGTTCGAGCACCCAGCTCTACTCCCCGCCTTCCCCAGAAGGATTCTAGCTACTTCCACTATCACAAAGAACAATTACAATGGAGTACCCAACTCCTACAATCTCAAGAACAAGTGATTTCCTTGGTAGTCAAAAGACCACAAACTCTCTCTTTCAAAACTCTCTTCCCTTACAAAGGTCCTTAGAGAATAATGAGTAGAATTGAAGCTCTTTTGTGTAAGAAAAGAAATTGAAATCAGAGAAAAACTTTTGAAAACCCTTCAGAAAATTGAGAGAATTTAGCACAAAAACCAAGAACTTTGAAAGCCTTAAACTTTTGAATTTTTAGCAATAATTGTTGTTGTTATAACCAATCTCTCCCCAAACACCCCTATTTATAGGAGAGGGCTAGGGTTTAGGGATAAAACATATTTACTGATGTTTAGGAGGTAATTAGATCAAAATATATCCTTAAACGAATTTTTAAACACAAAAGACAAAATAAACAGCTCTTAAAAATCTGCCCGTTACTGTTCAAACGGTCAGATCGGTCGACCGGGCCGGTCGACCGTAGTACAAAAATTCGACCGTTATAGGCTAGCGGTCGACCGACCCGGTCGACCGATAAAACCTGTGAGCAAAAACAATAGTCCGGTCGACCGCCTCGGTCGACCGACAGACATGCACATGGATACGTACATCTGCCAGAACTTCGGTCGACTGGTCCGGTCGACCGGACCAGACTGACACAGACTCGGTCGACTGCCCCGGTCGACCGGATCAGGTCAAAAATTGATTTTAGCAAAGAAAACAAAGAGGATTTTGATTTTAAAAAAAATACTTTTGAACAGAAATAGAATTAAACATAAAGATGTATTTATAGGCAAAACTTGTATGCAAAATATTTTTGTATAATTTATGAAATTATTTTGGAATGAGCATGTGCGCAAAAACGTGTGTGATAGAGCTTCAAACCTATCCACTATTCTTTAACATACTATAAACTAAAAAACAAATTACATGAAGACTTCTTGTGCTATCTTCAAGTCTTTGAGCCATCCAATGCCTTGCTAGTGCCTTCTCTTCTATGATCCTTCCTTGATGTGCAATTTGCCTTCCTTGCTTTGTTGAACTTAGAAGTTCTTGCAATAGCTAAGCAAATGGTCTCTAAACATGGTACAAAACCTGAAACTCATCTTAACAAACTTGTTAGTACCAAATAGCTCTAATTTGGTTTGTCATCATTAAAACACAAAACAATTGGAGAGTGTAACCTCTTGGGCCAACAATCTCCCCTTTTTGATGATGACAAAACAAATAGGCTATTGACAAAAATGTAGGGAGGAGAAAACTCCCCCTCAAATTATGCTATACATAAAACACAAGAATATGCTCTAGATACTAATAATTGAAATGATGCACCAATTATTGAAACTAATTAAAACAAATAAAGCACATAAATTGCTCTTGATACCAAAAATACCAAAACAACTAAAACACAAGAATTCATAAAACCAAAACATATAAATTCATAAAACAAATTAAAGCATATAAATTCATATGGAACCAAGACCAAATGAACTTATTTTTGTCATGTATTATTCTCCCCCTTTTTGTCATACATCAAAAAGGGTTATGAAAAACATGTCTATTCAATAATACAAACATTAAGTTCTCCACAAATAAACGAAAATCTAGCAAATCAAGAGGTTTAGTGAAAATATCGGCTAGTTGTAAATCCGTGAAACATAATATCAATATCTATATCACCTTTCTCAAAATGATCTCTAAGAAAGTGATATCTAATCTCAATGTGCTTGGTCTTACTATGTTGATTTGCATTTTTGGTCATGTGTATAGTACTAGTATTTTCACAAAATATTTTTATATGATCAAAGTGCAAATCAAAATCAAGGAGAGTATGTTTCATCCAAAGGACTTGTGCACACAAGCCCCCGCGGCAACATACTCCGCCTCGGCGGTTGAGAGAGCTACGGAATTTTGTTTCCTAGAGGACCATGAAACAAGACAATTACCAAGAAATTGACATGTCCCACTAGTACTCTTTCTATCTACTCTACAACCCGCATAGTCGGCATCCGAATAACTAGTCATTGAAAAATCTATAGTTTTTGGATACCAAAGACCCATTCCAATAGTGCCCTTAATATAACGAATAATGCGTTTTACCGCAATAAGATGAGACTCTTTAGGACACGATTGAAATCTAGCACAAAGACACACACTAAACATGATATCCGGCCTACTTGCCGTCAAATATAAAAGACTTCCTATCATGCTTCTATATAATTTAATATCAACATTTTTACCTTGATCGTCCTTATCAAGCTTGGTTGTAGTTGCCATTGGAGTGTTGCAAGCCTTTGATCCTTCAAGTCCAAACTTCTTTACTAGCTCCTTTGCGTACTTGGCTTGGTTAATGAAGGTTCCGTCTTACAATTGCTTGATTGGAGTCCAAGGAAGAAATTGAGCTCACCCATTGAAGACATTTCAAATTCAAGTTGCATGACTTTCTCAAAATCCTTGCATAAAAGCTCATTAGTAGATCTAAAAATTATATCATCAACATAAATTTGCACAATTAAAATATCATTATCAACATGCTTAGTAAAAAGAGTTGTGTCCACTTTGCCTTTAATAAAATCATTTGAAATAGAAAACTAGAAAGCCTTTCATACCAAGCTCTTGGAGCTTGTTTCAATCCATACAAAGCTTTATCAAGTTTAAAACAAAATCGGGATGAACATGATCAACAAAACCGGGAGGTTGAGAAACATAAACTTCTTCATTAATAAAACCATTTAAAATGCACTTTTTACATCCATTTGAAAAAGTTTAAAATTTTTAAAA
This sequence comes from Agave tequilana, assembly GCA_038442645.1. NCBI lineage: Eukaryota > Viridiplantae > Streptophyta > Magnoliopsida > Asparagales > Asparagaceae > Agave > Agave tequilana. The sequence continues at coordinate 181,997 of JAVJIF010030091.1, read as the reverse complement.
CATGCAAAAGCTAGTGTCATCCGTATGGCTTCAAGCCGTGCTACGGGTGCAAATGTCTCCTCAAAGTCAATTCCTTCAACTTGAGTGCAACCTTGGGCCACTAACCTAGCTTTATTCCTAATGACATTTCCGGACTCATCCATCTTGTTTCTAAAGATCCACTTAGTACCAATTATTGGTCTATCGTGGGGCTTAGGACAAGGTGCCAACTTGGTTGCGCTCAAATTGATTGAGTTCCTCTTGCATGGCAAGCAACCAATATGGGTCCGTCTCGGCTTCGAGAATGCCTTTGGGTTCAAAATGAGAAATAAAGCAAAGTTACCACATATGTCATGGAGTTTGGAGCGCGTTGTGACTCCTTTAGATGCATCACCCAAGATGAGCTCCTTAGGATGATTTGTAGCGTATCTCCAAGCTTTAGGAAGCGGTTGAGTGCTTTCCTCCTTATCCTCTTGAACTTCACCAATAGGATCTAGCTTTTCTTATTGAGCGGGTGAGTCCTTCAAGGATAGTCTCTCCATGTCTTCACCTAATGGTTCAAACTCTACAACATTCTCAACAAACACATTAGATTCTTCAAACTTAACATGCATGGATTCTTCAATGGTTTGAGAAGATCTAATGAAAACTCTATATGCTTTGCTAGTAGAGGAATATCCAATAAAGATAGCCTAATAAGCCTTAGCATCAAATTTACCCAAATTATCCTTAGTATTCAAACAAAACACTTGCATCCAAAAACTTTAAAATATGCAACATTTGGTTTTCTAGAATGATACATTTCAAACGATGTTTTTGAAGAATTTTTGCACAAATAAATACGATTTGATATATAGCATGCGGTGTTTACGGCCTCGGCCCATAAATATTGAGGGAGGTCATATTCACTTATCATTGTCCTAACCATCTCTTAAATGTTCTATTTTTCCTTTCTACAACTCCATTTTGTTGTGGAGTTCTAGGACAAGACATTTCATGCTTAATTCCCTTTTCATCACAATAAGTCATGAAGAGTTGGTTAACAAACTCACCACCTCTATCACTCCTTATTCTCAAAATCGAAAAACCTTTTCTTTTTCAACTCTTTTTCGAAAAATTAAAATGAGAAAAAGTTTGATCTTTATTTTGTAAAAAGAAAACCCAAGTAAAACGGGAGAAATCATCAACTAAAACAAATGCAAATCTACTTCCATTTAAACTCTTAGTTTTAGTTGGTCCAAAAAGATCCATAAGAATTAATTCTAAAGGCCTAGTTGACATGATATCCTTGATTGGTTTAAAGGAAGACTTGGTTTGTTTCCCAAGTTGGCACGCACTACAAATGCGGTCTTTCTCAAAATCCAAGCAAGGTATACCCTTCACCAATTCCTTTGAATTAATCCTAGAAATATGGTCAAAAGATGCATGTCCTAATCTTCTATGCCAAAGTCAAGAATTTTCATCAAAAGCATTTAAGCATTTAGTAGAACAATCTAAATTAAGCATGTCAATAATATAAACATTATTATCACGAAAACCGGTGAGAATACAAATATCGGATTTAACATCAAAAATCTTACAAGAAGTATCATCAAAAACAACTTTAAGTCCACGATCACAAAGTTGACTAATGCTAAGCAAATTATGTTTTAAACCATCTAGTAAAACACATTCTCAATAATAGGAGATGCACCAATTTGAATGTTACCTATACCTATGATAGTTCCTTTGGAGTCATCCCCGAAGGTGACGGTGCCACCTTCCATGTACCTTGATAGGGTTGTGAAGTTATTGATGTCCCATGTCATGTGTCTTGAACAACCACTATCAAGGTACCACCGCTCCCTACGTCTTGGAGCTTTGGTGTGTACCTACATCAAACAATTTAAGACTTGATTTTGGTACCCACATTTTCTTGGGTCCTCTAGGTTAGTGTCATGAACCCAAACAAGATTATTTGTTCTATTTAGTTGATCATAGCAAAACTTAGCTAAATGTCCATTTTTACCACAATATGTGCATCTATATACTCTACCATATTTAAAGACATAATGATGTGTGATTTGTGAGCATGGGCATTGTGAGCATGGCATGTGACGTGTTAGGTGTAGTGTGAGCATGAGGAATCTTAGCATGAGATGTGTGCTTTTTAGAAAATTTTTCTTCAAGTTTCTTAGTATTAAAGGCACAATCTTTTAAAACTTTTTCAAAATCATTCATTTTGGATTTAAAAGAAGAAATTTCTTTTTCATCAATAATAGGAGATTTTGCCTTACAAGTACTCTTGTAGGCACAAAATTCTTTTTGCATGGAAATGAAATTAGAAGAAATATCATCTTTTTCTTTAGAAACAATGGCAAGTTGATTCTTAAGAAAAGCAACTTCTTTTTGTAATTTTATGCATTCAATTTTCTTGTTATCATAAGTTTCAGAAAGTTCTACAAAAGCATGCACTAGAACTTCCTTACTTACATCATCATCTTCATCATCAAGGGATTGAGGGGTTACCTTAGGTGTGTTTGCCATGAAACACATATTAGCTTGATCCACCTCCTCTTCGGACTCGCTTTCCGAATCCCATGTTGCTTTGTAAGCTTTCTTTTCCTCCGGCTTCTTTGGCTTGAAGGAGGAAGTCATTTTCTTCTTGAACTCCGGACAATCCGCCATGATATGTCCGGGTTTGCGGCAATTGTAGCATATGATCTTCCGCTCCTCTTTGCCTTCAAATTTTCTCCGGAAGTTGAACTTGTTCTTTCGGTACAACCTCTTGACATTCCGCACAAGTAGAGTTAGCTCCTCATCTTCTTCTTCGTCATCTTCATCGTCATCATTGGTGGATGAAGTCTTGAAGGCTATGGATTTCTTCTTTGAAGTAGTGGCCTCTTCTCTTGCCTTCTTCTCCTCTCATGGGTCTTTAGGTTCCCAATGAGACTAATGAGGTCCATCTCGTCCTTGTCATTCAATTCCTTCAAGGTGGTGGCCTTGATCTCCCATGATGAAGGAAGAGCCCGAATTACTTTCCTCACCTTTTGATCGTTGGATGTCATCACCTAAGGAAGAAAGACCATTAGTAATTTTAGTAAACCTTGTAGCCATACTATCAATAGACTCATCATCAAGCATTTAAATGACTCATATTGGGACCTCAAGAGATCTATCTTAGCTCTCTTGACTTGTGAAGTCCCCTCGTGTGTGACCAATAAGTGTTGCCCAATCTCATAGGCGGATTGGCAATGAATTACCCTTGTAAGGTCATCCTCATTCAAGGCGGTTAATAGGGAGTTTTGGGCCTTGGAGTTAGCCTCATATAGTTTAAAGTCAAGGTCGGTCCAAGTGCTCTCATCACCATCGGGTGCTACATAGGGTTTGGTCAAGGACTTGGCTACTAAGCTACCGAAAGATTGCAAAAATATAGTCATCCTAACCTTCCAAATTGGGAAATTGAGGCCATCAAATTTAGGTGGGGATTTAATGTTGTCGGCCATGTTTACTAGTGATGAATGAATGAAATGAAAATGTTGATTAGCAATATTTTAAGGATCTCTCTATGGATGTTAAGCCAAACCTAGAGTCCAAGCTCTGATACCAATTGAAAGTCACCTAGAGGGGGTAATAGGTGACAATGCTAATCACGGGCAAATAAAAAATTTAAAGCTACAACAATCAAGTTTCACAAGATGAATGCAAGCAAGTAAATATGACAATGATTATGATAAGCAAGAATAAGAGCAAGTATAGTAAAAGAGTGCAAGAAAGTAAACAATCGCAAACACAAGGATATGTTATCGAGGTTCGAGCACCCAGCTCTACTCCCCGCCTTCCCCAGAAGGATTCTAGCTACTTCCACTATCACAAAGAACAATTACAATGGAGTACCCAACTCCTACAATCTCAAGAACAAGTGATTTCCTTGGTAGTCAAAAGACCACAAACTCTCTCTTTCAAAATCTCTTCCCTTACAAAGGTCCTTAGAGAATAATGAGTAGAATTGAAGCTCTTTTGTGTAAGGAAAAGAAATTGAAATCAGAGAAAAACTTTTGAAAACCCTTCAGAAAATTGAGAGAATTTAGCACAAAAACCAGAACTTTGAAAGCCTTAAACTTTTGAATTTTTAGCAATAATTGTTGTTGTTATAACCAATCTCTCCCCAAACACCCCTATTTTATAGGAGAGGGCTAGGGTTTAGGGATAAAACATATTTACTGATGTTTAGGAGGTAATTAGATCAAAATATATCCTTAAACGAATTTTTAAACACAAAAGACACAAAATAAACAGCTCTTAAAAATCTGCCCGTTACTGTTCAAACGGTCAGATCGGTCGACCGGGCCGGTCGACCGGTAGTACAAAATTCGACCGTTATAGGCTAGCGGTCGACCGACCCGGTCGACCGATAAAACCTGTGTGAGCAAAAGCAATAGTCCGGTCGACCGCCTCGGTCGACCGACAGACATGCACATGGATACGTGCATCTGCCAGAACTTCGGTCGACTGGTCCGGTCGACCGGACCAGACTGACACAGACTCGGTCGACTGCCCCGGTCGACCGGATCAGGTCAAAATTGATTTTAGAAAAGAAAACAAAGAGGATTTTGATTTTAACAAAAATACTTTTGAACAGGAAATAGAATTAAACATAAAGATGTATTTGTAGGCAAAACTTGTATGCAAATATTTTTTGTATAATTTATGAGAAATTATTTTGGAATGAGCATGTGCGCAAAAACGTGTGTGATAGAGCTTCAAACCTATCCACTATTCTTTAACATACTATAAACTGAAAAACAAATTACATGAAGACTTCTTGTGCTATCTTCAAGTCTTTGAGCCATCCAATGCCTTGCTAGTGCCTTCTCTTCTATGATCCTTCCTTGATGTGCAATTTGCCTTCCTTACTTTGTGGAACTTAGAAGTTCTTGCAATAGCTAAACAAATGGTCTCTAAACATGGTACAAAACCTGAAACTCATCTTAACAAACTTGTTAGTACCAAATAGCTCTAATTTGGTTTGTCATCATCAAAACACAAAACAATTGGAGAGTGTAACCTCTTGGGCCAACAATAACTATATGAGTTAATCATCATCAAAACTAGAGTGATGGGCCTTTGGGCCAACACAGCGTCCGAGAGCGCATTTTCTGCAGGTGGTAGAGTTTTGACACCCTGGAGGAGCAGGCTGACGCCGAAACACTTAGAGATGGCTGTTTGCTTAAAGGACTGGTTCGATGCAGAAAGACGCATACAAGGAAAAACTATTCTAGATGAAGAATTTGAGCAGGACGATGATGACGAGTAGAGAACCACCAGAGTTTTTTTATGTACATTGTATGAGATGAGCACCAGAGTTTTTTTATGTATATTATACGAGATGAGTTTTATGTACATTATATGTGATAAGCAGATTGGTATATGATTTTTTCATATTAATAAAATAATTTACCTTACAAAAAAAACTTGTAATTAGTGAATATCAATTCTATTTTTTTATAATTTTAGACATTTTTAAAAAAATTTCCTCTTTTTTTACTATTTTTCCTAATTTCTTTATAACTTTAAATTTAAAAATTTAAGAAATTTCGAATTAAAAAAAAAATTAAAAATTGCCGAGACGGGTCCAACCCGTCTCGGCGAATCCGGTAACGAATCGATTGGGTTTTCAACCCGTCTCGTCGAATCCGTGGTCCAACCCGTCTCGTCACGAATTCGTTGGCCTGACGGGACAACCCGATTCGTCCCGTTGGCCACCCCTACCTTGGTGGAGGGTTCCGGCGCCGTGTTGCCGGGGGAAGCCATGATCGACGTGGGGCCCACTTCCTAGTCTGGTTAGGTTGCTCAAATTGATTGATCTCCGAAACACTCACGTGCTATTAATCTTGGATCAAATTGAACCCCCCAGTTTTGCATCTTCTGCAAAAGATGTCCCTTTGGGAGCAAGCAAACGGGTATCGGACGGTCAGACCGGTCACTGTCTCCTACTCGGAACTCAAGGTAACATATCATCAAATCAAGTTTCTCATGCCATTCATCTCCTTCTCTTTTCTTAATTTTTGTTTAGGGACTAAATCAGAGCAAAGAAAGGGATTTTTCGGAGAAAATCGAAGAAGCAGTTGGGCCCAAGGGACTAGGGATCATCTCAATCTCAGATGTACGTGCAGACTTCCCTTCTTCATGATTCATGAAATTGTTTGGTTACTTCCTTCTTTATGTATTCAGTTCATGCTTAGAAGTTATGTTCACCAAGTGCACATGGAAAATAATAATAACAATAATAATAATAAATAATAACAATGGCAAGTGATAATTCTTGAAAAATAGAAACCAAAAGGTAACATGAGTCCCTAATTTGTGGCAGATATAGTTTAAGGATTAAATGCAACTGTGTATAGATAAACTAAATTGACCCCTCTAGTGTAAACTTATTTTTCAGTTAGTTTATAATAATTGTGAGGCATCTAGTGCTAATCAAGTTTTATGCAAGTGTAAATTGCAGGGGAAGATACTTAATATTTCATAACTGGGCACATAAATTCCTTTTCTCTAGCACTTTACTACTTTTGTGTGTTTTCCCCTAGCACTTAAATACCCCCTTAGTGTAAAATAGTTCTACAGTTGACTGGTACCTAAATCATTAATCTATGTTTCAAGAAAAATTTCCGTAAAAAATGCATTAATTTGGAAACCTACTTAAAAAATTTCTTCAGAAATGTATGCCTACTTTTGATAGATATTATGGGATACAGATTTTCTTTAGGTATTTAGGAATCATTCACCTTGCATATTTGCTGCCATCTGCATTTAGCGGCAAATGTTAGATCTAATGAGAAAGAAATGAAGAGTTTGAATGAGTATGAAGTTATCAAAAGAAAAATGAAAAGATTATCAATTAGTATGAAATCTTAATGTTATGATTTGTTTGGAAGGTGAGATGTGTTTATAGATTTTAATGTTGAGATGGTTAAATTTTTACTGCAAAGAAAATGGGTTCAAAAACTTAGGCATAATATTTGAAACATTATGAATTTTTTATGGCAGCGCGAACTTTTAGCATGCTTTTTTTCCCATCCTTCTTTTAAGGTATTTTTATAATTGCAAAAGCAATCGAGGTAACTAGTGAAGAAGGTTCATCCCTGAGATCTTTAGAGCAAGTTATATATTTAAGTCTTAATTTTAAGAAACTACCATGAGCTTTCACTGGATTTCAAAAAACTAGCTACAACTTTAGAAAACACAGTAAACTATCATGAACTATGATGTTTCATGACAGTTTTATGAAAAAATCTGGGTTTAACAAAAGTTCATGGTAATTTATTGCACTCGAATGTAAGTTCATGTAGTTTTCTAAAGTTAATCCTACTTTTAATTTGCGTGTGCTAGATTTGGCTCCTTTAGAAAGGATTTGGAAGCAAATGCTTCCCATTCAAATACTATGGTAGGAAAACCTGTTGAAGGTCTACTCAAGTTGATCCACATCATGTAGAGTGCCTAAAAGTAAAGAAATCAAGTGGTTATAAATTTTCTTACCTATGCATCAAGTATGCACAAAATGATCAGTCAAAAAGAGCAAGTCATTTGGTCTAACAATCTAGAATGTTTTATACCAAACAGAAATATGCGTGCAAGGATCATGACCAGAGGTTTGGATTAAGAATATGTATGTTCCAAATCATAAACTAAGCAACATGCTACTTTCAATTGTCAATTTTTCTGTAACTTGATCATAGGCAAGAATAGTCAAATTCACTTCAAATTTATTTTTACACTCTTCATGATTGGAGTCGATTTGTCATTTCAAGCTTCCTTTTTTGAATTGTAAATGGAAATTACTTTGCTCTAAATCCTTCTGGAAGTGCTTGAACAGGAGCACTTGGTGTTGAGCTTCAAGAGCAAGTGATACAAATCTTTGTTGCCAAAATCGAAAGAAAAGCAAGCAAGCTGCAAATTAGGCCAAACTAAAAGTTGTATCAAGGGAGGCGGTCATGATCTTTTGGCTGGTTGTGATCAGATTAGAAGAGAAATTTGCTTAGTAGCCGCCGCATATGTTGAGTGGAATTTCTTTGTTAGATATCTAATTGAAGTCAGGGCACCTCAAATGCTCGATAATCCTCTCGATTAGTGTTGCAACCATGTTTGTCAACCAACTTTATTTCTGTGGTCATAACATAATTGGTTAGTGGGGGAAAACAAGATGGGACAAACAGAATTTGGCAGAATGTTTGTTTCTGAACGGAGGAAGTGGAAAGACATACAAGGGTTTGCAATGCCTTTCTTTTTGTTACTTTGCAAGAAAAGTCCATAAGAAAAGACAAACAGAGCTCATTTATTCTTCTAGCATGTTACTTATGCCAGGAATCATGTATACTGAAGCTTAAGAGGGGCTTAGAAGGAGATGTTTGTTTCTGAGGGAGTATGTTCTCTCATCACAAGGACAAACTATATGTTCTATTCAGATTGCCTATTTATTTGCTGACAACATATTTGGCAATAAATAGAAAGGAGAATGGTTCATCACTGCATGGACATAAGGTGAAACCATTTAGAAGGATTTACAATGATGTCAATTCTCTATGGAGGACTGCTTGCACAGAAATGGATCTACAATAGAAAAGTTTTGCTTCATTAGCTATTTGGCAAGTCGAACTGCTATGAAAAATAATAACTTGCAATAAGTTCTAAGGAATTGTTGTATTCTGTGTGCTGTGGTTTAGGTCATACCATTATATACTTTAGAAAAACAGAAATACTTGCCTCTTTACATAAACATATGTTTTTGAACTTCAGTTAAACTGTGGTTATGCTTATGACCTTGATATAGATTGATTTGAGTTGTTGCAATATTGAGTTTGATTTGTCATCTGATTAGATTTCCTTGCTGCCCATTTCTCTCTTTCTTTCAGGTACCTGAATTTTCCTTGTTACGGCAGAATCTTCTCCAACTTTCACCCATGCTAGTGCTTCAAATTTCCTTCTTGATATTTTATCACCAGATAGTCTTTTGCAAAACATCTTGGAAAAACAGGAGGATCAAACATCTTAATACAGTTGTTCTCTCTTTTAGAGTGGCAAACCATCCTGATGATGTAAAAGTTAGTCTTGAAGATCCAGACAGCAGGTATGGAGTTACACATATGGTCTCACTATATACTACTACATCTTAAAATTAATCTATGTCAAGAACCATTCATCATCATAGTTGTCATTATGACCAGCATTACCACCGCCACAATCCTAGTTGTGCTGTGTCCTCCTCCTCATCATTGCCTTTTCTAATCAAAATAGATTGGGTATGGAGGGCAAGTTCGTTGTGAGAAGGCTCTATGGAAGAGTTGATGAAAATTTTTTGAGGACCTCTCAACATGATGTTAACACTCCAAATTCTGATGACTAATTTCTGGAAAGGAAACGATGAATGAGGATCTGGCTTATAACCCAGCAGGCTAGTTGCATGGTATATGTATGTTATGAGTTGTGTAGTTAAGCTCATTCGATCAAGGACTAACCTTCCAAAATTCTTCTAGATTAAATCTTGAAGAAGGGGTGAAGATGATAATTTGTTATAGGTATTGTAATGATGCCAATCGGGGATATTACACACAATATGGAATCACTACCGTTGTCTATATAAAAACTCCAATAATATACAATTGCAATCACTTATTATGTCCAACAAAATACCTGTCCCAGACTCTGATTATATAAGCTTAAATTCATTTTTTATATTTCAAGGTAAGACCAGACAGTTATATCAATCCAAACTTGTTAATCCTGCCAACAAAACTATTCAATGGGGTGATGATGCGGACATCCAAAGAGCTTCATTGTTCGAGTTGTTTCAGTCGATTAGAGTCTGTATTTTTTATTTATTTGAGTCGATATTGTTTTTTTATTTAGCTTTGTATTTCTCCTTTTTAGTCTCACATCGACTACGTGGAGAAATTCCTCAACTCTGTAAGCCTATATTAAGGCATGATTCCAATAAAATGGGGATGAAGATTGGTTTATAAAAAAAATTGAGTCATTTTCGAAATGAAAATCTCTTTGCGAGTTCGAGTGTGAAACCCGATCCTCCCGGATTTTGTGTGTGAAGCCTTAATCCAAACTATCCAGTTATCCTCTTATCTACTCTCTCTAATCCCAATTACAAATCCTATCTCTAATCCCAAAATCCCACTTCAGCCAAATATCCAAACAGAATTACAAAATCAATACAAAGCCAAAGCCTTACAATTTCAGCAGCCAAATAAAGAAGAAAAGCCCAAAGCAAAATTCTGTTTACAGAACCAAACAGAGCCTCAAATTCTCTCCCCTCATGTGACCAACCCCACACGTGAGTGCCCCCTTCTTCTGTCTCCCTTTCTTTTCTTTCACCTACACAGAGCTTCCAGCAGAGAGAACCCCTCACAAAATTCCTATCTCAAAATTCATCTATCCATTCAAATCCCAAATACAAAGCCTCATCCACCACAAATCCCAACGAATTACAAATCAAAGAAGAAAAACTCCAAAACCAATTCCGACCTTTTCTTCCACCGCATAAAACTTCCCTGATCCCCTCCCTGCCGCCAACAAGCATCTCCCTTCCCTTCTCCCTCTCTTCCTCTGCGAGTGACGACGGCAAGCAGCGCCCCATGCGTCCCTCGCTTCCTCTGCGAGCACCGACAACAGCATCACTATCTTTTTCATCTCATCCAGCCAACTGCCCATGACTTCACCAACAGCACCAGAGCTTCACCTCTCTCTCTCCACGTCATCAACAATCCTGTGACTACAAAACAAGACTAAAGAAATCAGAATTCAGTTACAAGATCTGAAGAAAATTCATCAATACAAGTTTAGTTCACACAATATTGGATACCTGAGAACGGGCTTCTCAGTAGGTAAAATATATTTTCATCTATCAGATTATTACTTGGATTACATCATATTATTTATTATTTAAACTTTATCATGTTAATCTGTTGTCCACTATAAATGTGAGTATGTGTGATTCTGAGTAATTCTTGTCATTTATTGATCTTGATATTGTAAACGGGACTGAACAAATTAACTGATTATTGTGTTAGGTTCTTAAGATTAGAATTATGTAGACACGACAATCGCAAATCGTTGTTAAAATCCATCTTGTGATATTGTTAGTTTTAGATAATTTCCTACCGAAAATCATAAATTTTGGTGAAGCGTTGTCGAATTCATACTATCACTGATACACCACACCATAGGGTCCTCATTTCACATCAATTTGGTATCAGAGCATGGTTTAGGTAGGAAAACTTCTACATCATACGGTTGTTAGGAATTTCATATTTTTCTTTGCTTAAAATAATTTAAAAATTAAAAAAATTTGCATCTAGTAACTCTCATCCCACCCTTATGAATTCCCAGCTTGCCACAACACGTACTGACATAAGTGCTCAACTTGATAACCTGATCCAAACCACGTAGTCCTCTAATCAAACCCTAGATAGGATTATCACTAAAGTCGAGAAGAAGTCTGATAACACCAATTTTTTAGTGAGTCCATACTTCTCAAATGAACTAATTCAAATCGTTGTTGTCAATGACAGATTAAAGGAAGGTATTTCGGTGATTAGACTCGACCTTAAAAGAATCAAACCTAAAAATCCTACACTCCCACTAGCGACGCCCGTGATAAAGGAGTCTAGCGACAGAGACTACTCTAAGCTTAGTCCTACGATTAAGTGTTACAAATGTCAAGGTTATGAGCATGTTGCTGCCAACTGCCTAATTTCAATCAAAGTCGCTCAAGCTATCTGTAACAAATTCAGAGTCCTTTACTACCGATACCACCTTCTCCACTTTCTTTACTGTCGACTCCTACTGTCATTGTCTGCTCTGGTCATCAACATCTTCCATCTCTATTGCCGACACCTACCCCTATGATCACAGAGCTTGTCGATGTCCTATCTGAAGAACCTATTTGCCAGATGGAAGAATCAGAAGACTCAAACCTTGACGAAAAGATTACGGGTGATAACCTTAAGGAGTCCAATACTTCGAGTCCTCCTGAAGTCATTCCAGACATTACAAAGTTTACTAATGTCTCTCTTAAAAAAATGATCTGAATCTCCCTGAAGTTAACCCTATCGTCACGGAATCTGTTATTGTTTTTTCTGAAGACCTCCTGGATAAGCTACTACTGACGCGTGATATCCAACACACCATCAAGTTAAATCTCAGGAGCTAATCTTCCTGACTTGGCACACTATAAGATGGATCCTACCACACCTATTGAACTCAAAGAGCAAGTTAATAAGTTGTCACTAGAGAACAAACAACAGTGCAGTGTCCTAATAAACACCCATGTTTATGAGGACAAATTTTGGAGCTATATAGTGACAAAAGATGTTGGTCAGATCAAGGATGTTACCGTCTATGGTCGATCTGAATCCAAAGATTTAAGGGATACCGTTATGGGAGAACCTTACACTCTGTAGATTATCAACTTTTTCTTCCTTACGGTTAAACAAAAGGATGTTTTCACTCGGACTTTAGCTGTTAAAAATTTCTTTTCATCATTAATAAAGTAATAGGTAAACTACCACATATATTTATGCTAGTACGCCTAATAATCCCTTTTGATAGAGGTCGTGAGTATTGACCCACTGAACCAAGTGCCTAAAAATTTTTTATCCAATAGGGAGTCAAGTTACTCTTTTGCATATGTAGGCACTAAAATGAGCTCTCTGCTACTGTCATTATAGAGTATTCTGAGTCGTTATCTGAACTTGCATCAGATTTTCACACACGTGCACGATCTACACATGGAAAATCAGTGATATATTTGAACAATGCAACGCTAGCTGTAATTTATGAATTTGTATCAGGAAGTTATTTAAAACTCTTAGTGTTGACAACGTAAATGGTTCGGATTCGTCCGAAACGGTTTCCTTCGGGAACTGTTAATGATTTGCATGCTGTATTGTTGGTTTTTTGAAATCTTGTAGAATTCAAATTACAATTTTCATGTTATATCTTTTAAAGATTTTGAAATTAGTCATATTTTTAATGTTGGTTATTCAGTGGATTACATGTATTTGATTTTAACCCTAACAACCTACTGTTGTAAGCCTTCCTTAAGTCATTTTTGAGAGTCCCCACATTGAGTCCACTCCCAGATATTCATCCCAATACAACAGTGAAATATGATAAAATTTTAGATGATTAAATTATCTGATGTATTCTAGTAATATCAGATTGTTTGAAATGAATATTACCTATTGAGTGGTGAGTTGTAAAAAGTAGACCCAGCTGTGTTGAAGCATTACATGAGCTTTCTACACCAAACTCGACGGAGTTGAGTTGCGGACATCCAAAGAGCTTTACTGTTCGAGTTATTTCAGTCGATTGGAGTTTGTATTTTTTATTTATTTGAGTCAATATTATTTTTTATTTAGCTTTGTATTTCTCCTTTTTAGTCCCACATCGATTACGTGGAGAAAGTCCTCAACTCTGTAAGCTTATATTAAGGCATGATTCCAATAAAATAGGGGTGAAGATTGATTTATAAAAAAATTGAGTCATTTTCGAAATGAAAATCTCTTTGCGAGTTCGAATGTGAAACCCGATCCTCCCGGATTTTGTGTGTGAAGCCTTAATCCAAACTATCCAGTTATTCCCTTATCTGCTCTCTCTAATTCCAATTACAAATCCTATCTCTAATCCCAAAATCCCACTTCAGCCAAATATCCAAACCGAATTACAAAATCAATACAAAGCCAAAACCTTACAATTTTAGTAGCCAAATAAAGAAGAAAAGCCAAAGCAAAATTTTGTTTACAGAACTAAACAGAGCCTCAAATTCTCTCCCCTCATGTGACCAACCCCACACGTGAGTGCCCCCTTTTTCTTTCTCCCTTTCTTTTCCTTCACCCACACACAGAGCTTCCAGCAGAGAGAACCCCTCACGAAATCCCTATCTCAAAATTCATCTATCTATTCAAATCCCAAATACAAAGCCTCATCCACCACAAATCCCAACGAATTACAAAATCAAAGAAGAAAAACTCCAAAACCAATTCTGGCCTTTTCCTTCACTGCATAAAACTTCATTGCTCCCCTCCCTGCCGCCAACAACAAGCAGCTCCCTTCCCTGCTCCCTCTCTTCCTCTGCGAGCAGCGACAGCAAGCAGCGCCCCATGCATCCCTCTCTTACTCTGTGAGCGCCGACAGCAGCATCACCATCTTCTTCTTCATCTCATCTAGCCAACCGCCCTTGACTTCACCAACAACACCAGAGCTTCACCTCTCTCTCTCTCTACGTCATCAACAATCCTGTGGCAACAAAATAAGAGTAAAGAAATCAGAATTCAGTTACAAGATCTGAAGAAAATTCATCAATACAAGTTTAGTTCACACAATATTGGATACCTGAGAACGGACTTCTCAGTAGGTAAAATATATTTTCATCTATCAGATTATTACTTGGATTACATCATATTATTTATTATCTAAACTTTATCATGTTAATCTGTTGTCCACTATAGATGTGAATATGTGTGATTCTGAGTAATTCTTGTCATTTATTGATCTTGATATTGTAAACGGGACTGAACAAATTAATTGATTATTGTGTTGGGTTCTTAAGATTAGAATTATCTAGACACGACAATTGCAAATCGTTGTTAAAATCCATCTTGTGATATTGTTAGTTTTAGAAATTTCCTACCGAAAATCATAAATTTTGGTGAAGCGTTGTCGAATTCATATCTATCACTGATACACACACCATAGGGTCCTAGTTTCACATCAGGTGAGCTACGGAGGCCACAAGTAAATGACCATGACAAATAACTTTTGTAAAAAGGAATGAACCAGAAGCACAAGGGACGATGATAAATGATTCTAATAGGAAAAATCCGTTAGGTCATACAACGAGAAAGAAACAAGTCGCAATAAATAACTTATTTGTTTCATCATCTGAGGATTCCAAATAATAGTATGATATGTACTAAGGATAGATTAATATGAATGTTATTGAAAGTAAGTTAATTATATCTTAATGCGATCAACACTTCACACTCCGGTTGACTTGGTTTTTTCATATAATCCCGTGGCTAGGGTTTTGAGCATGAAGACATCTTGGGTTTTGGAACTTGAAAGCGATTACTTTTTTATGATGCAGAGAAGTCGTCGGCGGGATTGTCTCACGATGGAGAAGTGGCCGACTAGGTTTTTTTTATGGAGGAGGTGGTCGGCTAAGATTTTGGAGATAAACAAAACCCACAATTACTTTTCGCAGTGAATAGTACCCACGAATATTCTTGGAGATGAACAGCATCACAGTTTCTCTTCATCACATTATTTTTTGGTTTGAGATGGGAGAAAAAAATAGAAGATGTAGAGGAGCACAATTTGCAAAGGAGAAGAAACAATTATAAAGTAGATTGGTTGAAGGCGAGAAGATGCAACAACCGCTTAGCGTCATTCTAATACCATGTTAGTGTTTGAGAAATAGACGACTTACGCTAGATGGGAATTAACCTCTTTTTTATATAGTTAATAGATAAACAGAAGATTACAAGAATACCCTTTCTTGTGTTACACACTAATAGGGACAATGTGGACATCATATATCATAACAATTATGCTTAACTAGCATATATTCATCACAAGATAGGACCCTTTGATTTACAAAATAATTAGAATTGTAGGATAAATCAATATATAAGAACTGATATAAACAATGTCTTTCTGAATGATCTGTGGAAGTTAATGAGAGATAGTAATATCAATTAAAAGAGGGATGAGAAAAATGTAAATTATGAGTCATGAATTCATCACTTACAGTAGGGTGTAGCAAGATGTCTGTCACTCCAATGATATCCCTCACCCCCAACTGTCTCCCCTAACAAAGAATTGATAACAATTCATCTTTCTAACAATTTCATAACTTATAATGAAGTAGAGTTTCAATGCCGACAACAGAAGATCTTTAATTGAATAGAAAATTTGTCTCAAACTTCAAGATCCATTTTTCTTTTCCCCCATTGCTATCAATGAAATAAACCTCAAAATTATTGCAAGATATGAATAGATAAATAAACAACTAAATCTATGTTGAAATCCAAACAGCTCATAAATCAAGAGACTAAAATTACTAAACTCAAAGTTTCTTACCTTCACATTTTCAATTAATTTCTCTAAAATATCTTGCTTCTTTCGCCCTTCTTATTTTCTAGTTGCATTCTTTTTTTTTCCTCTCCTAAATAGATGAGCCATCATAACGATATTATCTTTGTGACAGAGTTTGAGAACATCTTATATCATGCAATCTTTTTCCTTTTTTATTAGATTTGATTATAACCGAATTGCATCCTAATCCAATAAACCAAATCTTAATCTAAAAATTTATAAACGCATCCTTCATTTAGTATTAATCACAATTTACTCTCTAATTGGCTCAATATTACATTAGTTCCTTTATATAATTGGAAGTAACTCACTAGTCCAAATTCTTCATAATCTATCTTCTCTGTATAACTGCTTATTATTTCCTCGATATATTTCATTAATTAATAACTATGTGGAAATGAGATAGGATAACAATTAGGCTTAAATGACATATATTCGGCACAATATAGGATTCATTGATTCACAAAATAATTTGAATTGTAGGATAAATCAATATATAAGAAATGACATAAATAATGTCTTTTTGAATGATCGGTGAAAGTTAATTGAGGTAGTATTATCAATTAATGAGAGATAATAAATTATGAATCATGAATTCACCATTTATAGTAGGTTGTTATTGTTTTGTATAAACCAAAGGGATATCTAGAAGTGTGTTGATGCGTTATCAACTCTGCGAGATCTTGATTGCTGAACCTGCAAGACGAAGCACGGTCAGTTGGGGGCTAGATTGCTCCAGTGATCCCCTCTGACACTCAAGTTAGGCACTGCTCAAAGGAAAAGCAAGTGAACTTGAGAGCACTATTTAAATATCAGCTAAGTCGGTTGATATATCGTCCGATATCTCATTTTTTGCCTGCTGTCGATACGATATGGGAAAATCGTTCGCCCATATCGTTTGCAGTAAAAAATGGCCAATATTTAAAATATCAGTCGATAAATTGCTTGATATGAGTCGGTGCAAAATCGGCCGATATGGATTTATTTTAATTGGGTTCGTTGTTTTGAACCTGTCAGCATTGAACCCAAACCCGACCCGTTATCCGACTATATAAGTATTGTTTACATCGTTAGGGCTCGATAAAAGTCGAGTCCTCATTTTTCTCCTCCGTGAATTGACGCAAGGATTCATCTCTTTTATTATCTTTTTCGTTCATTGATTTCAAGTAAGTAGATTATACAACTTCTAATTTTATATTTTTTAATTCCATGAAATAACTTATCTATTGCACGACTCACAATTGCGTGCAAATGTATATTATTTTTTTACTGTCTTTGCATGCATATTACATCATTTTTATTTGGTAGATGATATCTATGACATTATACCAACTTTTAGTTATCAATATTTTATTATATAATGTCCGATGACTCCGATATGAACGTCCGATATGCGCGCATATCCCCGATATTTCTCCGATATCTGATATCTGATATGAAAAACCCCCATCCGATACGATCCCAATGTCCGATATTTAGAAGCTCTCCTGAGAGGGTAGAATTGCGCACCTCGGGCAGGCCCAAAGGACCTCTTATTTCTAGACAGAGGACTATTTAACTGTCTTTCCAGCTAGTAGGTAGTCCCATTTACTTTTTGTATTATTGGTTTGGATAGGGCTGCTCGTCGTCACCCCTGGGCACCTTTCGAGCATCCCCATTCTTGTATTATTATTATACTCATCACGTGTCAAGAATGTTGACGCCAAATTTGGGATGACAAATTTTTTGTCGACTCATTGTTTTGTAACACATGTTGTTGAGGGTATGATAAATTGACCACCTTGATAACAAACTTTATGTTGATTAGTTCTCACTTTTCTGAGGATCCTTTGGTTAGAGAATTCTCAGAAATTCTTCATTTTGAATCTGATTGCAACTATTTGATTCTAACTACTGATGTTCGTGTATTTGTGGATGTAGATGTAGGCACATAACTCCATACTGGATTGCTTGAACTTCTTTAAAAAAAAATACAATGAAAACCAGATGGAAACTTGTAACAAAATTGTTTCCTTTAATTGTTGTTTGCTAAAACTTTTTAGTCTTGCTCCCATTTCAAAAACCATTGATTTTAAATTGTCATGCATACAGAAATGAAAATGTTGAGTTGGATGAGTAGGAATATGTTGAGAGTATGGTTTAAAATCTCGGTTTTGGTGTCAGTCAATGTCGGCCATCAACATCGTAAATGTTGGCTATATCAGCAATATCGGCCCCGATATTGAGCAATATTATGGCGTGAATATTGTATTTGGTACCTCAATCCTGATATGATATTGCTGATATGTATGTTGTATTGGAGTAGGCCGATATTTGAAACCATGGCTGAGAGATAGGATCAGAAATGAGTGCATTTATAAGGAGCTAGGGGTAGCCCCCATGAGGCTAAAATGAGGGGTAAACGATAAACGGTTTGGTATGTGCAACATAGGATAATTGGCAATAAGTGCTCCAATTTGGAGTGATAGATTTTCTGTTAATAAGGCTATAGGGACTAGAGATAGGCCTCAATGAACATAAAGCAGGTAACTAAAAAAATACAGTTTAATAGAGGAAGATGTTATTTGGTTGCTGCATATGGAAGCTTCTATTATTTATCTTCCTCTAAAAGTCCCAGCATATGGCTGCTGTAGCAATATCCCAAAAAAAAAATCCCAACTTCTCGACACATAACTCTTTATGCGCCACAGAGACCACAATGAGAAAATCGAATGTGGCCATGACCCAACACAACAACTTCCAGAGTTCTAACATTGAGTCAGTGGATCACCTTCTCCTGTGGTGCCCCTATGTTAGGTTAATTGAGGAGATGTCCGTTAACAAAGCTGCACAAGGAAAATGATTCATGTATCTAACCCTAAAGTTTGAGATAAAGCTTTGCTGTTTTTCTTGTTCTATAAAGATAAAAATCTATCCTTTCTTATATCACTTAATTTGGGGTCTTTTACGTGACAACTTCAATTAAACTTCTTGAACTTTTTAAGAAAATACAAATAGATAACTGCAGCAAGCTTGGTACCTGATACTGTTACTTGCTTCAACTTTTTAATATTATTACACATGAATAAGGGAATAAGTGGAACATAACTGGGCAGGCTGGAGAGTTGTGGAAGCACTGCTTTGTAAGAGCCGTCTTACCAGATTTCAAAGCATTGTGAATACTAGCTTAAGGTGCATCTTTTCCTCTGTTATGTCTTTTGAGTTTTTGTTTGTTATATGTTACTGCTAATTAGTCCACAAAAATTTAGACTTAATCATCACATGCACATCCATATGTAAATGTGCGCGCGCACACACACACGTAAACATATGTAAGATATGTGCATACATGCGTATATTTCTGAAATACACAACATGGAAGTTGCTTCCACAACAATCTAGAAGAAAGAAGATTGGTGAATAAAAATGCAGAGGAGGACGATGGGATCTGAAGAGACTTAAAATTAGCTATAAAATAGAGGGAGTGTGAGGGAAATGGACCATCCTTTTGAGGTGATTACATCAAAAGCATGATGGCAATGAACAGAGGAACTTTTAAAAGATATCGAATACAGCTGTGGTACGTGATAAAAAAAATGTGTTTCTATATATAGGGCAAACTCATTCAGTCAAGAAAAGAGAATTAGGTGTAAGGTTAATGCACGTGCACAAGAACTGTCATGTAAGACAAGATAGAGAAAAGATTAGAGTCACTTGGAAAAGCCAGAAGTAAGAATAGTCTCACCTATAGTTGCCAGTGTATAAGTGTATATTCGGAGTTCAGAATGTGCTACATTTCTACTATGTGATGATTGCATTTTCTTTCTTCTTGATATCGTGATTCTCCTACTATTATTTCATACTTTGAACATGATTTTTTATTCCTTTGTTTAGTCCCATATCGGGTATGACACAAAAATTCTAGTTGCATGGGCCTATAAAAATCCAAGTGTGTTGTAGTTGATTTTTCACTTCAGTTGATTTAAGAAAATTCAAATTTTGCATTGCAATCCTTCTTTGTATTTGAATCTGGGCACGGTGATGTGCTGAGTGGGAGAGCGATCTCCTTGGTGTTGAAACTAAAATCTATCTTATCTTAAAAATCCTAAATTTGTTTTTCTCTTTCCCCTTACCCGTTCTACATCAATTTGGTATCAGTACTAGGTTCCTGCTTTTGTCTTCTTCCAAACAAAAAAAAAACCCCCTCCAAAAAAAACCTAGCCTCCACAAATTTCCAAAACCCTAGATCCCTTCCTCCTTTCTCTCCTCTTCTTAGTTTAAAAAAAATCCAAAACCGTAAATCAGATTAAAAAAGAGAGAATAAAATAATAGAAAATCAAAAGAAAAAAGAAAAAATATTTTTTTACTGTTCTTCTTCCCCTCAGACCTTCCTCGGCTTCAGATCTTCCTCGCCTCAGATCCCCCAACCATCACGCCATCGCACCACCTCCGTCACCACCATTGTCGCCCTCCTCGTCGCCAAGATCCTCCAACGCCTAGATCTTGCTGCCCTTGATCTTCCTCAGATCTCCTCTCCTCGCCGTGACCTTTACCCTCCACGACATCCTCCTACAAACTCTTGAGCTCCTCCAACCTTGTCTCCTTCCAACTGACCTCACCGCGACCTCAACCCGCCTCCAATTCTAGTGTCATCGATAGTCGCAGTACCCAGAGACCTTGTTGACCAAGTCCCCCCTCGTAGTCGACAACCGCCGCCTCCGATCTCCTCCTGAGATCTTGTCGATGAGCCGCCGAGCATCACCGCCTCCTCCACGCTCTCATCCTCGTCCTTGGACGTCGTCGAGCCCTCACCAACGTCACTGTCTCCACCCACGAAGAATGCCCTGCTAGGGTCACCCTCACCCAAGCATCGGTTGAGAAAGAAAAGGGAAAACAGGTTGTGGGTTTTCAACAGTCAAACCTGAATCAATTACTTATTGGATTTAAGTTGTTAGACCAGCGAAAGACCCGATCCGCTTTCACAATTGACTTGACCCGCCTAGCGGCTGCTGACGTCATTCGGCTTAATCCAAGCCGGTTCGGAGCAGGGCTGACTCAGCCGCCGAGCCAAGTCGAGCCGACTGAGCCTTGCTGACATCAGCGGCTCAAAGCTGACATCTTCAGCTTGTTTCTGAGTTGTCACTGTTCACGCAGTTAACAACAGTACATCAGTTCGTTCCGAAGTCTATTTTAGGCCCGTTCAGAGTCTGATTCGAGTTTCGTTTGAAGCGTTGGATCAGCAGCTAAGTCTCGAAGATACTGGAAGAATTTCGTAGCTTTTGGGCAACAAGTTCGGCCTCTACAAGCCCTTGTTTGGAGCTAATACTCGATATTATTGTTTTTAAGGGCCTTTGGGTACATTGTAATCTCACCTCCCACTGTTACGATATTTTTCATATCTATTGTGTCTTTGTGGTTACTGTTAGTTATATTAGTTGCTTTTAATTTTTTTTTTTTACTGCATGTTGCATATTCACTTTAGGAATCATTTTCTACATCGTCATTTTAGAAACCATTAGGAAATTTTTTCGGTTGATCATATAGTGCATGCATCTAGTGAAACTTAGAAAACTATCATGCATTCATGTGATTGCTTGTATTGCATATTGCATGCTGCTTCGTAATGGTAAAGCTTATTCATCTGATCATCTAGAGTGCAAACTAGATCTAATCCTTAAAGAGCTTAAAGATTTAAAACTTAAAGTTGAAGGCTCAGAAAATAAGAATGATGAGGAGAACTAAATAGATGACACTCGAAATAGGAGAGAGGAGAACACCAATAGACGTAGGGATGAAGAAGATTACAATCCGTAGGATTAAGATAGATCCTTTCACATTTGATGGTACTCTTGACGCGAAGATTTTTAGTGATTGGATGACAGACTTGGATTACTATTTTGATTGATATAGGTTCACAGAGGAGAGTAGGGTTCAGTTTGCTAGGATGAGACTTTTAGAGTCAGCTAGGATTTATTGGACTTTGGTAGAGAGAGTACACTAAGCGTGGGACTTCCATACTCTTGGGAGGAAATGAAACAAAAACTTAAGGAAGAAATACCTTCCTGACTCCTATAAGTATCGTCTACTAAATAAACTGCACAACCTTTGCCAGTGTAGCAGGTCAGTTCAAGACTACACAGCCGAATTCGACCATTTCCTTGGAACATCACCATGACTATAAAAGGGCCGGCTATAGAAAATAGCTTTAAATTTATAAGATTCCAAGGATTAGCCAAATTCTATTACTGATATCAACCTGCTGAGTCAGGACAAAATATCTTGGTTGAAGAACCCAACAGAAAGAGAGGGTCTTGTGACAATTTATTTTGTGTGTGAGAGAGAGTTGATGGGTTCTATTTTGAAATAAAAATGGGAGTTGTTGTTAAGAGGTTAATAAGAAGGTTATTTTGGCCCCAAGTTTGAGGCACGTGCCTCACACGTGACTAGCCAACCAAACTAAAGAAAAGTTTAATAAACTAATGGAAGTGGGGGCCTAGTACTCATTTTGACAGAAAACAAAGTTTGGTACTCATTTTGTGATTTCTTCAAACCTTATGTACCTTTTTTGCAATTTATCCTAACTAATATAACACTTTTCATCTAGCATGTATCATAAGGTGAGAATCATGCACTTCAAATTGTAAAAGTAACATAAAAACTTCACTTATGAATGATGGTGTTCATATACTAATAATATTACAATGTACCCTTGTATCTCACACTAATGTTACAAATTATTATCCATGACATGAGCACATGATCACTTAATTGTCACCTGGGTACCAATTGTATCCTAGCCTCCCTTAGGTTGCTGACAGCCACTTCACTTTATCCGAAGGCCACTTTCATTCTCTCTAAGAACACTTATACTTTGCCCCAAGGTCATTTAATTGGTACCATATGACAGGCTTACATTACATAAACAATACAGAACACTGTAAACGGGTCTTATCTCAATTTTTTATGATGTGACACTTAGCTCACGTGCACATAATTATCAATTCAATCACTCTATAGTTGAATTCTGATGGGGTTTTAAAATACGAAAACAATACCCATCACTTCTCATATAGCACATTCACTTTGAAACAATAAAGTCTTAGCTCATATAGATTCACTATGCTTGTTGAGAACACATTACTTTTGAATTACTTGATGAGCATGAAATTCACAATACTTTCAATAATACATATTAAATCCACTACACTGTTGCTTGTTACATGATAATAACACTTAGATTCATCTCAAATTGCTTAGTGTTAAAAAGCCTTTCAAATTATATTAGTAACATAATTCAAAATGCATTTTCAAATCTCACTTGCAATGATGATTTAACTTTTTAAACGATATGAGAGATATTAGCTATATACATGTTTGGAAATCACATAAAGCATGAGATAGTATAATTTTTAAGCATGTGAGTATATCAAACATATCATGTCTGCTCCATCACTTTCACAATTAAAAACATGAGATATATTTTTAATGAATTGTCTGTTTTATGTAAATAGTTTTTCAAAATAAACTAGTGAAAGAAGTGTACTCTCCTCTCGAGGATTGATGGCTCTCTCTACTATTGGTTTCCATTCAGTTACAGTATCCTATACTATTGACTATTTAAATATTAAAAATTACTACTTAACACGTATGCTCATCGCCGCATATCCACCTTCAATTCATTGTTAATTTGGCGGCTCACACTAGCCTACAACTCTTGTGGATTTGTTGAACTTTTATGACATGTTTAATCTATCACCAAATGGATCTGTTTGCAATTTTTGCAAATTAAGGACTCTTTTGTAATTTTCTATGGATCGTTTTTCTATGCCTATCTTGGTCGGTTTAAGTTTTAGTTTGTCATAGAACTAATATCCAATTATCTTATAGAATTTATTTTATATTCTGACCTTTGAAATGATCTACAAACCTTTTGGACTCAATTCTCAAATACTTTCTTTTGAGCCAGGGGCTGAAATAAACTAGGGGCTTCTCTGCCTGCACCCAAACCAATGGTTGGGTTTTGATGGGCTAGAAGGGTTACCCACTGGAGTTGGTCGTCGGCCGGTGAGGGTCGAGGTCGGTGATCTCTGTTGCTGGGAAAATTCTTTCTTTCATCCTTTCTCTCTCTAATAAACTTTGGAAGGCATGGCCTACTCTTCTTTTACTAAAGTAATTTTGGCCAATTGAGACAATAATTTTGAAAGGAAAGTTGAGAACTTTACCTTAAATTAATGGCCTTCTCCTTCCTCTTTTATCTTTCTACTTATTCTTCTTCTCACTCTCAACTTTGCTCTTACTTTTGTTGGTTCAGTTCTTTGGTATATGCAACTTTAGGCTCTATTATAAAGCTCAATACTCGGGCCCAAGTCTCAAAATCTTGCGGGATAAGAAAAAACAACTTTTCACGTAGCCCTTCTATAATGTAATTTACAACTTAGGCCCAAATTCTTAGGGATGCAATTATGTAATTGCACTAATAATTTCAGAGTAGTTTCTATGATTAATTACTTTCAGTTACAGTTAATCATCTTTTAGAGTTTGGGTTACCACACTTGGATAAACATATCTTGAGTAAATTGACCTTCATGCATGTACACAAAGCAACAAATAAATCAACAACTAGACTAACTTTTATGATCATGCTGTGGAAACAATTCTCCAATAAATTAATCAATTTAGAATGATCAGGTATATCAATAAAAGCAATTCTTCCAGCATGGGTAGTTGTATGAATTATGATATAGTTTCAAAAATTATATGATGAGTAGAATTTAGACAATGTCACATCCCAATGGGTCAACATGTTGAACCATCTGGTTTACATAGGGTACACACTGTCATTCTGTGATAAGTTGGCCGACAACAACTAGGATTTATAGTGATAATATAACCAAACAATTGAAAATCACCTAGAGGGGGGGGGGATGAAGAGGTGATACTATCAATTTATTTGAAAATTAAAATCTATTTGTAACAAACACACTAAATCTCAAAAGTAAAGCAATTATAACAAGTTTCAATAAACAAGCTTAATCACAATTAGTATGCAATTATAACTATAAACAACAAATATTGAGCAGAGATAAAGAGATAAAGTCAAGAAAGAGCAAACACAATGATTTATTTTCGAGGTTCGATCCACTGATCTAGGTCCTCGTCTCCAACTCTTGTGGAGATGTAGGCACTATAATCGATTCACGAAACTGAAATATGCTTACAACGTAACCCCACAAGATCACATCTTGGAGCTGCAACTCCCACAATAAGGTCCTTCTTGGATCAACTCTGGAGCCTCAACTCCTACAACAATGTGATCCCTCAAGGCTGACTTTTCACAACCTCTTTCACTTGAGGTTTACAACAAAAAAAAAGAGAACAAATGTGATCACACTCCGATCAGAGAGAAACTCTCACAATTAACAAACCCTGAGATATAGAATGAGACTTGGAGGCTCAAGCTTGTGAGTGACAAATTTAGAGAGATTGGAAGAATAGGCGTAGAAATCATTTGAGAAAACTAGAGAAATTTGAAGGTGGATTAGCTCTGTAAACTTTGTAAAACTTGTTGTAAAAAAACTGTTGTTAAAACTCTATAAAAATGATTAT
This sequence comes from Agave tequilana, assembly GCA_038442645.1. Taxonomy (NCBI): domain Eukaryota; kingdom Viridiplantae; phylum Streptophyta; class Magnoliopsida; order Asparagales; family Asparagaceae; genus Agave; species Agave tequilana. The sequence goes on along the minus strand of JAVJIF010030091.1, from coordinate 156,284 downwards.
ATTATATTGCAACACAATTAGAAAATGTTTGCTAAAAATATGCAAAAACGTGAAACTAGCTGTCGAAAACTGGTGCAGGATTTTCGACAGTCAATGGTCACTACAGCTATAATTTTAAAATCTAGAAATTCATTTTCGGAAGTTCTATATTGGCTATTGAAGACACTTTCGACAGTGACGATTTTTCAATGAAAAGCTATAGAAAATCAGAGAAAGCTATTGAAGATCTAAACAACTCTAAGACAGACTAAATTTTCTGAAAAACGCTGTTGAAGGCTAAATCTGAGATGTCAAAAGCTCTTTTCGATAGTTACTAAAAACACTACTACTGTTGTCAAAAATGAGTCTGTTCTGAACTTTTCTAAGCTTTCTGGAAATGCTGTTGCAATGGATAAAAACCGGCTTACTGTGGATCAAACCCACCATAAGCCATTTGAGGCGCTCTCCGAGTGATACCTGTCAGAACACATACGAGAAAGGACACATTTTAAGTTAGGAGCACCGGTGTGGTGCCAACCTAAGACCCTCGGGCTTGAGAATCAGTAGGTAAAATGGTAGGAATGACCGTCAGAGGAAAATTGCTGGTGTAGTGGAAAGGTGGACTAGCACAGGGAACCGTGATGACTAGAATAGGAAAACTTTTAGTGTGATGGATGAAAAACTACTAGTAGATGATGGACCAGCGCATGGAACTACTAGTGGATGGATGAACTAACACAAGAAACTGCTAGTGTGACGGATGAACTAGCATATGAAACTGCTAGTGTGATAATATGTGCGCGCTATGAGGATTAGGGAAGTGATCCCCTTCTCCTTTGACAAGAAGGATCATATATACCTGCCATGGATGCCTACATGGAGGCGTAATTGACGGACTGTTATAACTGCATGATCTCAACGTGCTGGATTTGTTGTAATGGTTGTGATTGCTAACACAGACCGAAAAATCTGCCATTGTTTATAACTGCCCGTGCTAAAAGGGGCATTACAATTTACATGTTATGAACGTGGGGAGATGGAGCAGTGTAACAGTAGGCGGAGATCTCAGTGGACTAATGTTTGGAGCTTCTGACTTAGAGTTGGAGATTTTTGGAGCAGGAAAGATCTCGAGAAGGTAAAGACCTCGGAGTGGTGGAATGTGGCTCCGGACGGAGGATGTCTTCTTCGGGATGGAGGGTAGCTCAGGGATGGAAAGATCTTCGAGATGAAGGACTGTGACCTCGGGAAAGTTGGATGTAGTGGAAGCTATGGATGGCCTCTGGGAGGTTGTGGATTTCTCGGGGGAATCACTCTGTAGCTTGGACACTTGTCATCATCTTGATGCGAGTCAAAATTGACCACTACAGCTGTCGAAAGCATGCACAAAGGTTGTCGAAAGTTCTACAACTTAAAACACAAAAACGTGCACACTATGAGATCTGTTTTCGACAGTGTTAAGCAAGGTTGTTGAAAATAGTTTAGTGAAAACTGATTTTTCAAAATTTGTATAATATCAATTTTAATTTCATAAATCACACAAAAATAAGTTTTTTGAGATATTTTTGAGATCTAATATATATGGATAAACTCCACTACATATTTCAAACGGTAAAACTCATTTTTGAGATTTAATCCATAATAAAATTGATTTCCCATCAAATCTAAAGTATTTCAAAACTTCTTTTCATAAACTTATTTCTTATATTAACTTTTTGAAAAACTTTTTAAACCATCAAATAAAGCCGTGTGTGTGTGATAGGTAGTAAAAAGTGCATATTTATCACTACATTTACTATCACATTTTCATATTTATTCCTATAATTATGCACTATTACTAATGTTTTATTATTTATTGTGTGCAGGCCTTGAGTAATTAATTAAATAAAGAATAAAGCCTTAAAAGAAGCCCAAAAGCCCATGTTCAAGCCCAATGCAAAAGTTGCAATTACCAAATGTCAAAGTTGCAATTACCAAGTGCAAAAGTTGCAAATACTAAAAGAAGAGGGAAAGGATAGACTTCTATTCAACCCTAAATACTTGCAGGATGAGGATAAAGGCCAAAGAAGGAGAGTGCAAAGATAAATTCGTTTTAAAAGATATTGGAAGATTTGAATTTAGGGTAACTTGCTTCCCAAGTTATCCCGAATTTTCAAAATAAAGAGTCGAGATACAACTTCCAGAAAGATAAACCCAGATGGACGGACCAGAGGAGGCCACGCGCGAAAATGCGTGGTCAGCAGGCAATACTTGGCCGCGGAAACGCGGCCAAAGCCGCGTTTCCGCGGCAATCCAGATGATTCTGGATACCGGCTTTCGTGGGAGAATTGTATTGGGACTCTATGTCTTCCAGCTCCTATAAATACCCCTGCAGAGCAACAGAGAAGGGCGTCCACCACAGTTCAGAAACAAATCTAGGGTTTTTCTTAGGCTAACTTGTAGATTGTAGATTAGGTTTTTTTTTCCTTTTTGTAATTTTTATTTTTCCTTTATGTAACTGAGAGGAGAGGATGCTTTCATGGAGGAAGGAGATCATGCTTGTACTGAGGTGACATCGGTGTAAGTCAAACTTTTCTTCTATTATTTTTTATTTTTGCTCGTCCTCGAGTATAAATAAAAAGAAAAAGAAAAGTTAATCTATCCTAACTCACTTTCGTAGGAATCACGTTGCACTTAGCACGTGCAACAAGCCATTAAACCTCTAGGTTACCCTAGAGGATGAGTGTTGTCTCGTGAGGATTTTCAGCGGATTACACCCACAAAATCCATAAAAGGGAAAATATTTGAAATGCTTTTGAAGAGACTAAGTAATCTATAAGTTTTTAGGACCATCATTTTTATTCATTCTTAAACTTAGTCTTTATATAGTAAATTGTTATCCATTTTAGGTAAGGTTCAAAATTGAATTTTTGTATAGTCTTTTTCGTTAACAAAAGTCATATGTACCCTTGTGAATCTTTACTAGGAATTCCTTAACTTGGACTCTCATGCCTCTTTAATATTTTATTTTTTATTTCTTTTGTTTGTGTTTTATTGTGTGATATGGCATATAACAACAATTTTTCAATTTTAATCCATATTACACACCAACTTTTTTTCGGATATTACCAACCCGGCGTATCATAACTTTGACCAACCTAGTGTGCCGGAATGGTCTTATCCGAATGAATATAACCCATGCCCCCATCTTATGACCATAATTTCTACAACAATTTCAACTCTTCACAGAGTCCATCAGGTTTCGCTTCCCCTGAGTCTAATTTTCAACCAACTTGTCCTCCGTATCCACCTTGTCCACAATATTTCAAGATTCATACTCAGATCCACCAATTCAGAATAGAAAACCATCTATCTTGAAAATGATGAGTATGCATGAGTCCAAGCAACAATCACCATCAATCTTAGACATGATGCGTGAGTCCAAGCAACAATCACAGAATCTGACGGACTCACAATTTCATCACAATTGTCCCAACACTTCCTCTTTTCAAGTCCAATCACACCAAAATGATGCACCAATCGACTATGAAAAGATGATTGAAGCCATGACTCAGGCTAGATTAGCTCGTGATCATGAAATAGATATAATGGTTCAAACTTTACGTTCTCACTGTCGGCCATTTCTGATGTCGCTAATCATTCTGTTAGAGCCGACGAACCACGTTGTTTTGGACAACAAGATTCTAATTCAGTACAATCATTTGAACTTGCCCAAACTCCAATTTTTGAAAATGATATTGATAGTTTGGCAAGTTATTCCTTTCCTGAAATAGAACTTGAGCATGAATATGATCCTGACCCTCAACTTGGATATTCAATTCTACTTCCTGATTCAATAATGACTCCGGTATCTCCACCTGATTTCAATCTTTTCCTCGAGTCAACATTGGATCCTGTGCCAATTCATCATGAAATTGAATCACCCATTTTTGATGATCATATTAACTTGACCAATTTATAATTTTGAAAGTCCCATGGATAAATTGGCAAGTTCTCATTTTTATGATATTGAACTCAATGAGATATGTGACCTAGATTCTTAAATCTGTGATCAAGTTCAAATTCCCGAATCAATATTGACTCCTGTTTTGTTACCCGACTTAGGTAATCTTTTAGAGTCAGTTTTGATTCCCACACCTATCATTCCTGAACTTGAATCACCAATATTGAGTCACATTCTATTGTGGAAAAATGATTGTGGACTTGAGTTTCAACTTCTTGATTTGGACCCACTTCTTGAACCAAGCTCGACTCCTGAACCTTACTTGATTTAAGTTACTTTCCTGAGTCGGTATTCGTTCCCGTACTTCTGACGTCCAAGTCAATCATTCCATCCTTTCACACTCCATTTTGGGACAAGGCGGTTGACACAATTGACTCTGAAAATAATTATGAAATTTGAAAATTAGATGGGGTGGAAATTTTAAAAAATGTTCATACAGACATCATTTTAGTGGGTTATACAAAAGATATTTCTAGTGGGTTCCTCCGAATTCCACAAAAAGTAAATTGGGCCGCATTTCGTGGACCAATTAGACCACCATCGGAACCACCACCTTGAGGTAACATCTGCCTTCCCTTTCTTCTTTTTCATGCATACATGCATACATTCATACATTGAGGACAATGCATGAGATAAGTGTGGGGGAGGCTTTACTAACATACTAACATAGGTAGAAACTAACAAAAAAAAATTCAAAAAAATTCAAAAAAAGGGACAATATTTTGACTTATCTTTTGAAAGAAATCTAAGTTAGTCTTAAGAATTAGGAAAATCATGATTAGGATTTCTAAAAACTTGGTCAAAATAAATAAATTGTTGAATTTTTAGGTATAGGAGGAAAAATTGAATAAGTAATTAGTCTTGATTTTTACCTTAATGAAATGTGCATACCTAATACATTTACATATCTAGGATTCTAAGACAAAGACTCTTGTGCCCTATAAAAAATAAAAAAAATTTAAAAAAAAGAGAAAAGAAATTCACTGATTAAGCTGGATACATGTGCCTCAAGAAGCATAAGTATTCACGCCTAAAGGTGATTTTTATGAAATAAAGTCCTTAGTTTTGTGGCCTAGTTCACTCGAATCCTTAAGTCCGCGGGGTGTTTTCTCACCCGGTGCCCTAAAGCCAACCGATTTGGAAGCCACCGACTTTAAGTTCGCTACATGGGTGGATTAGAAAGCCTAAGGAAACTAAGAAAAAATTACTTATATATGTACTAACACATCTAATAGTCATATAGTTAGGTATGAGGGCCTCAAGAAGCCTTCATGCTTACACGAAAGAAAATTAGATGAGTTATACATACCAAAAAAAAATATTAAAGAGGAATGAGAGTCCAAGTTAAGGAATTCCTAGTAAAGATTCACAAGGGTGCATATGACTTTTGGTAACGAAAAAGACTACAAAAATTCAATTTTGATCCTTACCTAAAATGGATAACAATTTACTATATAAAGACTAAGTTTAAGAATGAATAAAAATGATGGTCCTAAAAACTTATAGATTACTTAGTCTCTTCAAAAGTATTTCAAATATTTTCCCTTTTATGGATTTTGTGGGTGTAATCCGCTGAAAACCTCACGAGACAACACTCGTCCTCTAGGGTAACCTAGAGGTTTAACGGCTTGTTGCACGTGCTAAATGCAATCGTGATTCCTACGAAAGTGAGTTAGGATAGATTAACTTTTCTTTTTCTTTTTAATTTTTACTCGAGGACGAGCAAAAAGATAAGTGCGGGGGTGTGATAGGTAGTAAAAAGTGCATATTTATCACTACATTTACTATCACATTTTCATATTTATTCCTATAATTATGCACTATTACTAATGTTTTATTATTTATTGTGTGCAGGCCTTGAGTAATTAATTAAATAAAGAATAAAGCCTTAAAAGAAGCCCAAAAGCCCTTGTTCAAGCTCAATGCAAAAGTTACAATTATCAAATGTCAAAGTTGCAATTACCAAGTGCAAAAGTTGCAAATACTAAAAGAAGAGGGAAAGGATAAACTTCTATTCAACCCTAAATACTTGCAGGATGAGGATAAAGGCCAAAGAAGGAGAGTGCAAAGATGAAATTCGTTTTAAAAGATATTAGAAGATTTGGATTTAGGGTAACTTGCTTCCCAAGTTATCCCGAATTTTCAAAATAAAGAGTCGAGATACAACTTCCAGAAAGATAAACCCAGATGGACGGACCAGAGGAGGCCACGCGCGAAAACGCGTGGCCAGCAGGCAATACTTGGCCGCGGAAACGCGGCCAAAGCCGCGTTTCCGCGGCAATCCAGATGATTCTGGATACCGGCTTTCGTGGGAGAATTGTATTGGGACTCTATGTCTTCCAGCTCCTATAAATACCCCTGCAGAGCAACAGAGAAGGGCGTCCACCATTCAGAAACAAATCTAGGGTTTTTCTTAAGCTAACTTGTAGATTGTAGATTAGGTTTTTTTTCCTTTTTGTAATTTTTATTTTTCCTTTATGTAACTGAGAGGAGAGGATGCTTTCATGGAGGAAGGAGATCATGCTTGTACTGAGGTGACATCGGTGTAAGTCAAAATTTTCTTCCATTGTTAATAGAATCAACTCAAGGTTTGTTTTTGTTCTTCTATTCTTGTTTATTTTTATTCTTCTATTCTTGTTTTATTTTTTTCCTCTAATGTCTTGCAAACCATGAGATCTGATCGCTTCGAGACTGCTTAGCCGTTGAAGTGCCCTTGATGGCCTATGGAGATGAACAAACCTTCTCTTGCTAGTATAGTTTGTCTTTTCTTTTCGTAGTGTAGATCGAGAAGGGGGAAGATCCTATACGCCATGCTTGAATGCCTTCAAAGACAAGGTAAGTCGTTCAACGGTTCAAAGGTAAACAGGCCGAAGAGGTAAGTTTTTAGTTTTTTTTGTCTTTCTTTTATTTTTAGTGTAAATCACAATATTCTTAATCTTTTTCACACTTCCTCAACTTCATTGTAAATATCGCTTCTATTTCTCCATCTTCTTAATCTACCACTTTCTTCCTAACCTGACTTTAACTATTATTTTTTATTTTCCTTTTAAAAATAACTAAAAGAAGAATTTTTTAGAGAACTTGCTAAACAAGCTTCCATCGCTAGTCCCTCCCTGTGGATCACGACCCGCATAGCCATTGCTACAGCGGATAGAATTGAGCACCTTGCACATCATATTCCTAAATCTGAAATATTATATTCTTGTGTGCAGGAAAATCTCAATCAGTGTGTCAATCTTGAACTACCAATTTTACAAACTAAAGCTTTAACATAATTTCTAAATTTACAAAACGCAAACTTCTTTGTCTTGAATTGTTGATGTCTTCGTTGTATATCTTGAACTGAATTTGACTTCTTCAGCTCCAATCCTCAACGAGAGATATTCCAAATTGTATTAAACAACTTCAAGATTATTAGTTTCTAACTATATGAGTTGGGAATCATCAAAACACGTGGTTGATTGAACTTTTGAGTAAAAAATATCAACCTTTGGGTAAACAATCTCACCTTTTTTGATGATGATAAAACTAATGGAGTTATATATGCATAGATTAGAGTGAAGTTTTGATAAAACTCCCCCTGAACTTATGCATATACTAAAAACAATAATATATTCAATTGAAATTCAATTTAATATCATATGCTATCCATCCAACCTGCCATTAAACAGGTTCATAAAGAATATCCAATCACAGAATTGATTTCAAATATAAACTAAACATTCATAATAGAATTCATAACTTGTTCAAATTCAACTACATAATCAAAATGATTATAAACCAAATTGATTACAAACCAAATTACTGGATATCCATTACAAACTAGAAAAAAGCTTAAATATCCATTACATAAAGTTCCTAAAGCATAAACTAGTAGATAAAACTACAAAAAGTTCTAAATCTTCAAAAGATCTTCAATAACTCCATAATCTTTCTCCCCCTTTTGTCATGCATCAAGAAAGGGTCGTAGAAGCTCAGTCTTCATTTTCAGATTGCTCCAGTTTGTCTCCAGAGTGGGGTCAGTCCAAGGTGCAAAAGGAGGCCCAACAGGAGAAAGAGGAGGAGAATACTCAGAAGGAGCATGAAGAATTTACCCATGCTGTGTGAAATCATAGGAGATACACTCTTCTTGATACTGATAAACAACATAAAATGAGATTGATTTTCTGAGACTGAGAGTTAAGAAGCTGAGATTGGGTAAGAGAATAGAATCCAGTCTAGAAAAAATTTGAGAGTACTGATCAGAGGATAAAGATGCTGATAGTTGGTGGGCTGAGGATCCGGTTGATTCGGTTGATCAGGGGGTGGAACTGGAGGAGTCCTAGCAAGATGACTCTGTTTTCTGCTCAGAAACCATGATCTAATGGAGTAGCAGGTGGAAGGGGATCCTCCGCAGATAGATCGACATCCCAATGCTCAAAAGGTTGAGTCAATAGCATTCCAAGGGAAGACTCTTCGCTGCAACAATAGGAGAAGTCATCTTATCAAAGATCATCAGAGAAAGGTTCACTGGTAGAGACTGAAGGATACATAATATGAGAAGTGGAATACAGCCTCTGCATGATCAAAAATTCTCCTGATTTGGAGATAATATTGTGCATGATGTAGGAGAGAGGAGATAGAAGAGATGGAAAGAGGTAGCACAGACAAAGGAGTGAGAAACGGCGTACGGAGCAGGCCAGTTTGCACTCCCGGTCGACGGGCGTGCACAAGAAGGAGCGGTCGACCAGGCCGGTCGACCGTGGCATGGGTCGGTCGACCGGCCGGTCGACCGACAGACGCGTCTGGAGTTTCCTTTTAGGATTCGAATTCCTTTCTGGATGGGATTGAATCCAACCTGAGTTTCTATAAATTCAGGGACTCTGTGGCTATAAATAGAGGCTAGAGGCCTCATGTAATGTATAACGAAGAATCCCTTGCCTCCCTCAAGTTTCTCTCTTGTATTAGTTGTATTGATTGTTGAATCAATAAAGATCTCTCTCCCTTGCCCTGAGGACGTAGGCACGTTGCCGAACCTCGTTAAATTTGTGTTGATTGCTTTTCTCTATTAGTAGTTGTTCCTATTGTGTTGGTTGTTTCTCCAGCTGCATCGAGTCTCCGCCAGTTGGGTGGATTCTTCAAGGGTGGTTGTTGTGTTTCTTCTTCCGCGAACTGCTGCGCACAACGAGTGGTGTCGGGGGCACACAAGTGTTATCAGAGCATCTCAGGTTCGACGTGGTATCATCTGTTGATTCAAGGGCATCTGTTGCTGATTGGCAGAGATCGTGTGTCGATCTCAGGCAGAATTGGGACTGTTTGTGGGATTGTGTGTCAATCTCAGAACAGCGTGTGAAGATTGCTCGAGGAATCAAGTTGGTGGAGTAAATTGCTTCGGAAACTCTTCGAGGGTTTCGTGTGGAGGTAAAGATCTGATCTTTATCTAGTTTATTTTATCTAACTCCGTTTGTTTTCACATTGTTTTGAGGAATCAGTTGAGAAGATGGCTGGAGAAAGTACATCGGTGAAATTCATGTATCCACATCCAAGGATTGATGTGGTGAAGTTCAACGGGACGAACAACTTTGGTATGTGGAGGTGTGAGGTTATGGATGCGCTGACGGCATCAAACCTCGAAGACACTCTACGGTTGGAGAAGAAGCCCGCATCAACGACGGAAGAAGATTGGGACAAGATGAACCGTTTGGCGTGTGACATGATCAGGTCTGTCTGACACAAGACATCAAGTATCAGGTGTTGCATGAGACATCTGTGAGGCAGCTGTGGGAGATCCTGTAAAGGAAGTATCTGATGAAGAACATAGAATCGCAATTGCAGTTGAAGAGTAAGCTCTATGGGTTTCAGATGCAAAGAGGATGCTCCGTCAATGAACACTTGAACCGCTATGCGAAGCTTCTTACGGATCTAGTTAATAAGGATGTGGAGACTAGTGAAGAGGATAAGGCGGTAATTCTTTTGAACTCTCTTTCTAGGGAAGAGTATGAGGCCTTTACTCTTACTTTTCTTAATAGTAGATAATCCCTTAACTACGATGAGTTGTCTACTGCACTTGTGAGTTATGAAGTAAGGAGACAGGACCGACTGTCTTCTTCGGGAAGCACAATAGCAGAGGCATTAGAGGTAAGAGGCAGAAGTTCCAATAGGAAGGGAAGAGACGATCGGGGGAGATCAAAGTCCAGATCAGGCTTCAGAAATCTGAAGAAGAATTAGTGTGCCTTGTGTAAGGAACTAGGACACTGGAAAGCTGAATGCCCGAAGGCCAAAGGTAAGAAGGTGGAGTCTAAGACTGAGGCAAATCTTGCAAAGGTGGTCAGTACTCAAGACAGTACCTTACAGGAAGATGGATCAGACTTGGACTCATCGGTATTCACTCTCTCTGTTACTACCCCTACTGTTTGTAACTTAGATAATGCTGAGTGGATCTTAGATAGCCACCTATCATGTGTGCCCAAACAGGGCCTAGTTTTCTAGCTTTGAGAAGTTAGATGAATGTTACACGTTCATGGGTGATAATCATCTGTGTAATATAGAAGGGATGAGTACAGTCCATATCAAGATGGATAATGGGATAGTACTAGAACTGAAGGAGGTGAGGTATGTACCTCAACTCAAAAGGAATCTTATCTCTGTTGGTGCTTTGGAAGCATTGGGTCTGGTGATATCTGTTCGAGATAGTGTTCTCAAGATGATCAAAGGCTCGATGGTGGTGATGAAGGGCGTCCGTCGGGATAATCTCTACTACTTGAAGGGTAGTACGATTATAGGTCAGGTGAAGACTTCTAATTCTTCAGATAATGGTTGCACGGAGGTCTGACAGGTGAAGATCGGACAAGGAGGAGAAAAGTCTTTGCGAGCTCCTACAAAGAAGGGATCAATGGAAGGTGCTGCTACCTGCAACTTGGGAGGTGAACACAACGTTCTGGACAAGAAGAAGGTGAAATTCAACACCAATACTCATCGCTCAGAAGGTCTTCTTGATTGTGTTCACGTAAGCGTTTGGGGACCTGCTAAGACTGCATCGCTTGGAGGTCACAGGTACTTTGTCTCTTTTGTTGATAGTTTATCTAAGCATTGTTGTATATATCCCATGAGACAAAGGTGTGAAGTCCTAGATATGTTGGTGAAGTAGAGAGGAAAAATGGAGAAGCAGATTGGTAGGAAGATCAAGGAGCTACAAATTAGTAATGTTAGAAGAGACATGAACCAATTCCTACGATTTGGCCAGAACACTGGTATTGCTACTCACTTCACAAAAGGTATAAATGGGTTGGCTAAGGAAGTAAACCGTTCCTTACTGGAGAAGGGTCGGTGGTTGTTGTCTAATGCAGGATTAGACAAATCATTTTGGGCTGAGCCGATTGTGTATGCTAGCCATCTCATGAATAGATCGACTGCGAAGGAGGTAAAGCTCCATTGGAAATTTGGTCTGAAAAAGCTGCTCAAGATCATGGTTTGTTGCGGGAATTTGGAAGTCCGACCTACTTCAGTGCTAAGAATGGCAAGGTGAATTCGCGAGCAAAGAAGTTTGTATTTTTGGGTGTCAAAAGGAATGGCTACAGGTTGTGGGACCCCGAAAACAAGAAGATCGTGATGAGTAGGCATGTCACATTTGAAGAGACTTCAGTGTTGAAGTCCACCGTCTCTCAGCAGGTGGAGAGGACAGAGACCAAGGAAGTATCGCAGCGGGTGAAGGTTGATGCTACTCCACCATCTCCAATTGGTTCGGCATTAGAGAAGACTTCACCGGATGTGACACCGGGTGGAGATCATGTAGCCAGGGTTGATGCTGAACAGGTTGAAGACATTGTTGAGGATGTCGAGTTGTTTGCAGCCATTGGAACCAAGGTAAAATCACGCTTGTGGGTAAAGAAGCATGAATCTCAAGCTTGTGACCGCAACAAGGTCAAGTTGAAGGTCGTTGTTCTCCATGATGGTCGTGAAGAGGTTCATATGACTCAGCCAGATAGGTTCGCTGCTGCAGATTCAGGTACAAGTGTTTGAGCTTGATGGAGCTCATTTAAATGAACTATGGTTGGCTTGATCCTTTGGGCAAGGTCCGTAGGCAGCCGTAAAGACGCAGCCATTTGGTGATGCAAGCTGTTTGGGTTCTCGAGAAGCTGATTGGAACTTCACGTAGAGGTGAAGAGTTGTGGCCGATTGGAGCTTCACGTAGAGGTGGAGAGATTTCACGTAGAGGTGAAGTATTGTGGTCGGTTTGACTTCACGTAGAGGTGAAGAGTTGGACTTCACGTAGAGGTGAGGTGTAGTGATCTCGATGAACAGATTGATCTTCTGGTGAGAAGATGTTGAGCTTGCGTAAGGAGTGGTGTGCATCCAGTTGTTGAAGCCGATGATGGTGTTCGGTGTGCTCTACTCAGACTTGGTTGGACCGTCAGCTGAAGACAAGTAGACTAGATAGAGCTAGTCAGTTAGAGAGTCAGTGTTAGCTCATGATGAGTTCTTCGTGAGGTCGTGAAGTTGCAGAGTAGGAGACACGTTCGGTGATCGGCTTGTATGGAAGTTCACTTAAGGTGAAGTGTAGGGAAGGCATGTGGTGCATTCCAGTGGATAGCTGAGCTACAGATTTCAAGCCGAGATCGTGTGTCGATTTCGCCGAGATCGTGTGTCGATTTCATCTGGAGCGCGCAAGCCGAGATCATGTGTCGATTTCGCTGAGATCGTGTGTCAATTTCGCCAGGTGATAAACTGGGGTTCGTTGGAGATCGGCTCAGATTTGGAAAACCTTCACCGATGTGGAGAATTGTGGGAGAGAGGAGATAGAAGAGATGGAAAGAGGTAGCACAGACAAAGGAACGAGAAACGACGCATGGAGCAGGCCAGTTTGCACTCCCGGTCGACCTCACGGTCGACGGTGGAGGAGGCCGGTCGACCGGCCCGGTCGACCGGCGTGCACGGGCGTGCACAGGAAGGAGCGGTCGACCGGCCCCAGTCGACCGACTGAAGTGGCTCTGCTCTCGGGTAGGCGAGTCGACCGGGCCAGTCGACCGTGGCATGGGTCGGTCGACCGACCGGTCGACCAACAGACGCGTCTGGAGTTTCCTTTTAGGATTCGAATTCCTTTTCTAGATGGGATTGAATCCAACTCGGTTTCCATAAATTCAGGGACTCTGTGGCTATAAATAGAGGCTAGAGGCCTCATGTATTGTATAACGAAGAATCCCTTGCCTCCCTCAAGTTTCTCTCTTGTATTAGTTGTATTGATTGTTGAATCAATAAAGATCTCTCTCCCTTGCCCTGAGGACGTAGGCACGTTGCCGAACCTCGTTAAATTTGTGTTGATTGCTTTTCTCTATTAGTTGTTGTTCCTATTGTGTTGGTTGTTTCTCCAGCTATATCGAGTCTCCGCCAGTTGGGTGGATTCCTTAAGGGTGGTTGTTGTGTCTCTTCTTCCGTGAACCGCTGCGCACAACGAGTGGTGTCGGGGGCACAACACATGATGATCTTGGAAATAACTTGACACTGAGGAGTGAAAAGAAAGACTATCATTTGTCAAGAAAGCAGTGTTAGAGTCATTGTGGATCATATGAGAAGCTGACTCACGAGAGTAGCCTTCAGGATAACCCTCAAAGGTGAGCAGAGACTCATGCAAAAGTTCAAAACCACCAGTGGAAATGTCAAGAAATGAATCAAGCTCTTCGCAGCGCATGCGAATATTGACCCCGTTGACATGACTGAAGTATATTGTCTTTAGTAGTCAAATTTGCATAACAGAGCTTGATTAGATTTGGATAAATAGACTCATTGATGCAAAGAAAATCTATCCAACCCATAACGTCGAAAAGAAATTCTAACTGATACTCACCAAAGTCATGAAAATTTATTTTTTTTTACTGGAAATAATTTTCTTCTTGTAGAAAAACTGATTCATTATTTGTTTGGGCTTTGGTGGTGACAAATTTGGGTAGAGGGGGTAAAGTTGGAGCTCTAGGAATCCTAGGGTACGAATAACTCGTTTCCTTTGGGTTGAAGGAGTGGGAGAAGGTGGTTGTTGGGAAGATTCACCTTCCAATGGTCTTTTCCCATTAGTCATGATGAAATAACAAAGATTACTAGTACATAATGGAAAAATTGAAGCTAGAAAGTGTGTATGAGAGAGAGAGAGTGAGTATTACCCAAATGGAGAGAGCTAGGGTTTTAGATAAGTAAACCTAAGCAAACAATAACCAACAAACTTAGATCAGAAGTAGATCCGAGTTGAAATAGAGCACAAAACACAAGGAAATTTGTGGTTTTTGACTAGGAAGCAAGGATTTTTTATTTAGAAGAGATAGGAGTGAGAGTGGTCAGTGGGGTGAAGAACAAGTCGAAAACAAACAAAGGGTTTCGACAGATCTAGGGTTTCAAAGGATCAGCCTTACAGAGACTTACACTAGCTGTCAAAAGGAGTTTTGACAGCCAGCTTTCGAAAATCCTGATTAATTATCGATAGCCAAAGATAAGAAATTATGATTCTGAGCAAACAAAAATTGACTTTCGAAAGTTTGTGATGTAGCTTTCGAAAGCTGACATTTTGACACTTAGAAAAAATACTTTGAAAGTGTTTTTTGAAAATTTTATTTAAATTTTCTAAAATTATTTAAAAATAATCATAAATATGAGTTATCAAAATTCAGGCATATAAACTCAAATATCAAGAAAATCCACCAAATACATATAATATTGTATACTGACTATCTATAAAACTTCTTAATTCAATATGCATGTTTAATTCACCCCAAATATAAGAAAGATTTGTTAAAGTCGAGTAGTTTATTGAATAAATCAGCAAGTTTGTATACTTAGCTTGATTGAGACAAATTTCACTATTTTTTGTTTGATTTGAAGTCCAAGAAAGTAGTTAAACTCGCCCATCATGCTCATTTCGAACTCGTTCTTCATACATTGTTCAAATTTCTTACACAAAAGTTCGTTAGTAGAACCGAAAATGATATCATCAACATAAATATGAATAATCAATATATCATTTTTAACATGCTTAGTAAACAAAATGGTATCAATTTTGCCTTTAGCAAAATCCTTCTATAGAAAAAAATTGCTAAGCCTTTCATACCAAGCTTTTGGAACTTGTTTTAGATCGTAAAACTTTTTCTAATTTGAATACATAGAGTGTGTAGGTCGACAAAACCAGGAGTTGTTCCACATACACTTCATTTTTATATATCCACTTAAAAATGCACTTTTTAATCTATTTGATATAATTTAAATTTTTTATAGCATGCAAAAGCTAGAATCATATGGCTTCGAGCCGTGCGACAGGTGTAAAGGTCTCCTCAAAATTGATTTTCTCAATTTAATTATAACTTTGGGCAACTAATCTAGCCTTGTTTCTAACTATATTGCCACTTCATCTAATTTATTCCTAAATACTCATTTAGTACCGATAATTAGCCTATCATTTGGTCAGTAACAAGTTTCAAATACTTGGTTAGCTCGAATTGCTTGAGCTCTTTTTACATGGCAAGTAATCAGTACGAGTCTAATTCAGCTTCGTGGATTTTCTTAGGTTCCATGTGTGATATAAAAGCTACGCTATCACATAAATCATGCAATTTAGATCTAGTAACAACTCCCTTAGATTCATCACCGATGATGAGCTCCTTGGGGTGACTAGAAACATATTTTCAATCTTTTGGTACTTATTGGGCTTCTTGTTCTTGTACTCTTTCATTTAGCTTCTGTTCTTTATAACTTTCCCAACATACGTGTCTTTGATAACTTGCAATCCCAACTTGTGTATCTGAAACATTCTTAACAAACAGATTAGATTTCTTAGACTTAACATACATAGATTCTTCAATAATTAAAGTAGATTTTATATATCTATATGCTTTACTAGTTGAAGAATAACCAATAAATATGCCTTCATATGATTTCACATCAAATTTATCCAAAACATCTTTTGTATTCAAAACAAAACACTTGCACTCAAAAACTTTGAAGTAAGAGATATTAGGCTTGCACAAATGATACAACTCGAAAGGTGTTTTAGTTAATTTCTTACGAATATGAACTTTATTAATAATATAACAAATAGTATTAATAGCTATCGCCCACAAATATTGTGGAAGAGCATATTTATTAAGCATAGTTTGTGTGAACTCATGTTTAATTTCATATTCTTCACATTATGTAATGAAAGAGTGATTTATAAATTCATCACCTCTATCACTATGAACATGAACAATGGATGAATCTTTTTCATTATTAACTTTTTTGTAGAAGATGCTGAAATATTATGTTTGAGAAAGAAAACTCATGTGTATCTTGAATAGTCATCGACAAGCACATACACATAGCGTATTCCTTCTAAACTCTTGGTTCTGATAAGACCAAATAGGTCCATGTGTAGCAATTCTAAGGGGTGAGTTGATACGATATCCTTAACTGGTTTGAAAGAGGTTTTTGTTTGCTTTTCAAATTGGCAAGCTTCACAAATATGATTTTTTTTTTTTAGACTTCAACTTTGAAATACCCTTAATTATGTCCTTGGACACGATACGGGAGAGGTGGTCAAAAGAGACATGCCATAACCAAGAGTCATCATTAATGGCAGTTAAACATATATTACTATCTAGATTGGCATATCAATAATATAAACATTATGTTCCCTATATCCAGTTAACAAACATGCATCTTTTTATCAATCACATTACAACAAGTGGAATCAAATATTATTTTAAAACCTTTATCACAAAATTGACTGATACTTAAGTTTAAGACCATCAACTAATGCTACATTTTCTATTAATGGAGATGTACCGATTTCTCACATTACCAAAATCGATGATTCTTTCTTTTGAGTCAGCTCCAAAGGTGGCAGAGCCACCTTCAAACGTTCTTGATAGGGTTGCAAAATTGTTGGTATCCCACGTCATTGCCTCAAGCGAATACTTAAGTTAGCTCATGACAGTATTTAATGGGTTTGTGGAAATTGGTTTGCTTGCAAGAATAAAAAAGGGAAAGTCATTTTGTTGTCTCATCAAAAGGAAGAATCTCGTTGTTCCTTGCAGATGAATGTGGGTTCAGAGGGGCTCTCCAGGTTATGGCCCTCTGATGTCAAGTTAGTTCTTAGTTCTAGTGGACAGAAATGTAAAATGTGTACGAGAGAGATGGATTTGAGGAACATACCCTGTTCTATGGTCTGTCCCTCTATTTGTAGGTGAGGAAGCTACACATCAAGCGTTTGAGGAGATTTTTAAGAATAAACTGCCAATTCATAAATTGTATGTCATGGTTAACTTCTTTCTGAAATTGGAGTAGTGAATTCAAATTTGGCACTAGTGGTCACCATGACGACTATGAACCATCTTAAATTTTAGTGAGCTCTCGAGCATATCTTGACCTCCAATATTTTCATGTTAAGATCATATATTTATCATAGAACAGGGAAAATTCCATTTAGCATCGGTGGGTGTATGATTGAGGTTTTACCTGCACACAAGAATATAGAATTTTAGAACTTTAAGAATAGAATGTGCAAGTTCTCAATGCTACCGCTATAGCAAGTGGTTATGCGAGTTGTGATCCATAAGAAGAGACTAGCAATGGAAGCTTTTTAGTAAGTTCTCTTTTGAGTTACAATCAATGATTAAAGATCTTTTAGTTTTTGAAACGAAAGAGAAAAATAAGTTACAGTTAAGTTAAGAAGAAAGTGATAGATTGAGAAGGTGGAAAAAAATGAAAAATGGATTTATACAAAGAAATTAAAAAGAGTGATAAAAGAGTTGGGGGATTGTGGTGTTGGCGATCTATACTAAATGTTAAAAGAAAAAAAGAAACTAAAAATTACTTACCTCTTCAGTGCTCATGTACCTTAGATTCGTAGCTACGACTTACCTAGTCTTTGAAGGTGATCAAGCATGGCATGTAGGATCTTTCCCATTCTCGATCTACACTATGAATAAAAGGATAAGCTAAACTAACAAAAGAATGGTTGTTCATCACCATAGGCTATCAAGGGCACTTGCAATGATGAAACAGTGTCGAGGCTATCGGATTCACTTGGATTGCAACACATCAGAGGAAAGTAAATGAAAACAAGAGTAAAAAGAAAAAGAAACTTTAATTCGATTCAAATAACAATGAAAGAAAAGACTTACTTACACCGGTGTCACCTTCAGTTGAAGCTTGCTTTTATTCCTTCATGAAACTCGTCTCTCCTCTCAGTTACATAAAAAAATAAAAATTACATAAAAAAAAAATAAAAACCTATACTAAAAAAAATGAAAAACTGACCTAAGAATCTATCTCTGCTTAATTGTTCCCTGTAGTCTCTGAAAACCAAGTATCTATAGGCAAAAACTCAATGGAGGAGAGCGTATGAAGATAGGGGGAGCAAACGCTCCCCCAACTACTCCAACAAAGCCGTGGAAACTCCGCGGCCTGGGTGTGGCCAGGTGGCTATACCTGGGAGGTACAAGTCCCTGGTTTCGCGATATGCTTTTATCTCTTTTGGATTTTCAGTTTTAGCTTATGGATTTGACGAAACCTCCTTTGATCTTCGGCTTTAACCAATTGATATGTGAAGATTTATTTTAACTGATTTTCAACCGACTTTATCTTCTTTGATTTGTCCTGATCTGCACTGATTTTTTGATTTGAATTAATTCTGAATTACATATGAATTTTGATTGGCTTTTGGCTCGTTTCTCTTCCCTCTCCTTTAGCAATAGGCCGATATATAAATTAGACAATAAATATGATTAAAAATAAAGTTTATTATATGATAAATATGAGAATGTGACAATAAATATGCAGTATCAGCGACCGATCACAAGCTATCTTTTGCTCGTGCTTGAGAAAAACAACAAAACTAAACCAAAAATTATTAGACCACTTTCGCAGGTCACGCGATTGCACTGAGCATGTGCAACAAGCCGTTAAACCTCTAGGTTTTCCCTAGAGGACGAGTTTTGTCTCGTGAGGATTTTCAGTAGATTACACCCCCAAAATCCATAAAGAAAGAGAAATAAAGTGTTAGTATTTTGAAAGAGAAAAATATTTGAAGTATTATTATAAGAATGAAGTAATCTATAAGTTATAGAAAAACTGAATTTTTATTTCTAAACTTAGGCTCTATTCAAAAATTTGTTATCAATCAAGGTAAGGAGTCAAACAGTATTTCTCATTTAGTTTATTATTATACCCTAAGTTATATATGAAAAGTCACCTAGAGGGGGGTGAATAGGTGACAATGCTAATCTAATGAACTCAATGCGGAATTTAAAAACTAATTGCAATTACAACAAATGATGCACACACAAGCAAGTATATGATATAATAATTTGCACAAAGTAAAGAGAGAGAGAGAGAGTAAGAGCCAAGGGATCAAGCGCAAACAAAGAGATATGTTCCGAGGTTCGAGCACCCAGCTCTACATCCCCGCCTTCACACAGAAGGATTTTAAGTCCACTAGCTTGTCCACAAAGGACTCCCACAAAGGGAACCTCCACCGAGGATTTGGGGCAATCACAATTACAAGGAGTACCCAACTCCTCTCCTTACAAACACAACCTCCTCCTTGAGGCACAACTCCAATCCAACAACAAACACCTCACAACTTGAGGGCTTAGCACCAAGCAACACAAGGATCACCTCACAACTTGAGGGATACAACCCAAATGCACAACTTCCTCAACACAATGAGGGCAAGGCACAAAGCAAGAAATTGGGTTTACAACTTGGTGGTCAAAACAACAACCACAAACAATTTCTTTCTCCCACAAAGATCCTATAGATTTGAGATAGTAGAAGTAGCTCAAGTGTGGAGAAAACAAAGTGTTTAAACCAAAGAAAAATCACTTGAGAAATCGCCACAAAGATATAGATAGAATGAATCAAACCAAATTCCCAAAAGACTTATTTTTCTTTGAAATCTTAAAACACTTTCAAACAATAAGATTGATCCTTTTAGCACAAAGAAACCCTTTTTAAAACTTCTTTAAACAACAGAGAAAGCTCAGAAATTCGTCCAAAAAATTCTTAGAGAAAAACTTTTACAAAAGGGGTATTTATAGGCTAATCTGGAAACTAGCCGTTGACAGCAAATTGTGCCAGAAATACCCTACCGGTCGGTCGACCGGCCAACGGTCGGATTCTGACCGTTGGCAACTGCCGGTCGACCGCCCGGTCGACCGAAATTAACAGAGAGCTCTGCTCTCTGTTCCGGTCGACCGCCCGGTCGACCGGCCCACAGGGCTGCCAGACGTGCACAGCTCTGTGCACGTCGGTCGACCGCTCGGTCGACCGGCTCTTGGTGCGGTCGACCGCACGGTCGACCGACCAGACCTGTCAGCCTACTATCCTGGGTCTGAAACACAGATAAAAGATATTATAATAAATCCATAAAACTTGTAAAAATTACACTAAAATAGTTTTCTCATTTTATATTGAAATATAAACTTGTGATAAAAATTTCATCACAAATCACAAACATTTTGAAACATTTTTGTGTCTTATCATTTTCACCAAAAACCAAAATCTGTATTTTCTAAAACTTAATTTTTGAATACATTTTGTCCAAAACTCATCCAAATACAAAAACATGATATTAAACAACATTTAGGCATGATGCATATGGATATAATCCAATATACATGAAACATATAGATATCATAATTTTTGTCATTAAATCCCAAAATATGTTTTGTTAGAAATACCAAAACATAAAACACATGAAGTAGACTATCAAACTAAGTTTGTTTAAATAGTTGAAGCATGCATGTATATAGAACAAATCTAATATACATTAAACCATGTAAACTTGTTTTGATATAATATCTATTCATGCAAACCAAGATTGGTTAAATCAAAAACCGAAAACCAAAACATGAAACGTGTGTGTTGTGAACTTGAGCATATCATACTATTCTAATCTTTACAACTGGATCTAAACACAAAACTAAACTATGGTACCGATGTCTTCTTGTAGAGCGCCGTCTCCAAGTTGACTCGATCCAAAACTCCTTGATCCACCGAGCAAGTGCTATATATGATCTTTGACGCTCGGGCTCTTGAATCAACATGTGATAGCTTCTAAATTATCTTGTTGAAGCTAATCACCAACTACTATCTTGATTAATAATCTGAAACTAAAATCACAAGATAATTAGTACACATAACTACATGAGTTAATCATCATCAAAACTAGAGTGGAAGGCCTTTTGGCCAACAATCTCCCCATTTTTGATGATGACAAAACTCATGGAGTTATATATGCATGGATTAAAGTAAAGCTTCAAAGAAGCTCCCCCTTTACTCATGCATAGGAATAAACAAACAATAAAATGCATATAAACAAGGCTCTTGACATAAAATGAATATGCATATGAAACATTGCTCTTGATTCCAATTAAACAAAACAAATTAAATTACCAAAACATGCTCTTGATACCAACAAAAATACCAACAAAACTCTTGATACCAATAAAAACAAAACTCATAATAAATTTGTTTTAGCTCTTGATACCAATGAAAATAAAACTAAACAAGTTCTTGATAGCAATGAAAATAAAACTGAAAACTTATGCATAAACATAAATTTTGCATATCAACTCCAAATTCTTAAAATCATGCATATCAACTCCAAATTCTTCTCCCCTTTTTGTCAATCATCAACAAAGGGGTAAAAAAATAGATACAAATTTTTCTCCCCCTAAATGTTCGAAACAGAGAATCAATAAACTACTTCAAGGGGTGAAACCAAAACCAATATGATACCAATTAAAAATATGACAATGAAGTGCATATATGATACCAATTGAAAAAAAATATGACAATACCAATTGAAATTAAACCAAAATTTAAGATGTGCCAATACCAATTGAAATTAAACATGGCATTGAAACAAAAACAACATTTTATATCAACAAAACACGTAAGATAAACTTGATACCAATTGAAAATAAAACACATTGAAAATAAAACACATGATACCAATTGAGAACACATTGATACCAATATTGAGTAAACAAATGCATCTTGATACCAATTGAAGATATTTTTCTTTATAAACATATGATACCAATTAAAAATCAATAATCATTTTTCATCATAAAGTTAGGGAGTGAAATACAAAGCCAAAGGTAAACTAAATACCAATAGAAATATGAAATACAAGTTTTCTCCCCCTTTATGAAATACAATCTAAACACATGCATAAGCTTGTTTAAAGATACCAATTGAAAATTAAATCAATTGAAACAAAGTTTAAAACTCAAGCTTTAGCATAAACAAAAATTTTGTGTATCCTTAAGCACAAATAAAACATATATGTATGAAAAGTTAAGTACCAATTGAAATTGATATACTTTGAAGTGTAAGCATACATACATAAAACAAAATCATATATGAGTATACAAAAGATGTCAATGTTGATACCAATTGAAAGAATCCAATGATACCAATTGAAACAACAATAATAAGTTCAAGTGTATACATCATATGACTACCACCCAACATGATCAAGTTTAAAATGATTTTCACTATAAAGCGTACATGAGCATGATCTCCCATCCAACCACCCTTTGATGGTAGGGGTTTTCAAAAAATAGATATGAAATATAGTTTGTTTGAAAACTACTACCAAAGTGAAGAACACGAACTAGTTATAAGAAAAGTTTTTGAAAAACTAGTACGAAATCCTTCACGCAAGGAATAAAACACAATTGATTTCTCATGAAGCATGAAAATCACATGATCACTAAACACTCAAGGTCCATAAAGCTCATATCATACTCATGAAAACATAATCATGAGAAACATAATAAAGTGAGTGAACAAGTGTAATGTGAAACACACTTATCATGAAAATGGACAATCAAGCTCAATATTGAAATTCCTTTAAAACATGAATACATGAAAAACTAAAATTTTCATTACGAATTGAAATTTTCTAAAAACATGAAAATCATCAAAACGATTTGAACTTCAAGGCATATGTATGTCATGTACAAACTAAAGTATACATACATATCCTAAACATAATGAGTCCACAAAAGTATATGCATGAAGGCACGTGCTCAAGGATGTATATGTATAATCAATAGTTAAGACAAGATAGACATATACATGAAGTTAAAACTCAAGATCATAAAACATATCCAAAATGGGGAATACAAGTTAGAATGCACGAATCATCAAAACTAGACTATACTAGCACATCTAATGGGTACAAATAGGCATTCAAGTACAAACATACAAAGATTTACTTGTGGCCCATTCTATGTACAAGTATAAATCCTAGTTTTAATGAAAACTAACACCTAAACATATATTCAAATCATGAAGCACAAAACGAGTCATAAATCAACATGATAGACATAAAAATGATCATAATACAAATTCTCATGCTATTAGAATCATGATCTACATAATAGCTAAACATATGTGAGAACACAAAAGAATAGTCCATATTAAATAAGGATGATCTCAAAAGCTATACATGTATGTCAATGTTCTAATAATCATGACAATCATCATACCAATCAAAACATGAATCATTAACACAAAATCATAGAATCATATGATCATTATGTATATGCATGTGCCTTAGATCTAGAGCATACATATTAGTTAAAAACAAAGTGAGAACTCATAGATATAAATCCATTTAAAGCATGGGTGTCTCAAATAACTAACAAGTATAACACTAGTCTAATGAACATGGCATAAGCATAATGAACACTAAAACATAACATGCTATAAATATATGAACATGAAAAGCATGCAAATAAAAATGGGAGTTAGAGAATGATACCAAAACTGATGAAGGCACTTCTCTAGTTCTCCAAACCAATGGTGGTCCTCCCACCAAGCTCCTTGAAAGTGATGCATCCAAAATGGTTCTCTTTAAGCTTGGAACGCATCCACCTCAAGGCACCAACACTCTCACGTTATGCGAGAGCTCCCACCTACATCAAAAAGCATAGAGGTGATTTTTGGTACCCATTTTCTCTTGGGTCCATAGGGGTTAGTATCTCTCCTAATCCAAACAAGATTACTTGCTAAATTTTCAACATGTAAACGATCATAGCAAAATCTAGCAAGGTGGCCTTTTCGACCACAATGTGTACATGTGTACACATGAGCATACGTGTTATGATTGTGTCCGTGTGGAGCATGTGTATGCCGAGAATGGTGTGCATGCAAGGTTGGAACTTGTTTCTTTTGAACCAAGGTTTCCAAGCGTGTATGATCCAAAGCACATTGGCTCAAAGTGGAGCCCAAACAATCAACACTTTTCTTCAAAATATTTATATCATTTTCAATGCTAGAAGATAAAGTGGAGCATGCAATAGGTGTGCTAGATGAAGAAGCTACACTAGCATGGCAAACATGATTATCTATATCCTTTTTCAAAGATTTATTTTTATTTAAAACAAGATCTAATTCTTTAGTAATAAAATCAATTTCATTTTTCAAAGAAAGATTATCTTTTAAAATAAAATCTAATTTAGAAGACAAAACCTCATTGTTTTTCACAACATCATCACAATCATTTTTGCTTTTCAAAACTTCAATCTCATTAAGGGCAAGGTCTAGTTGAGATCTTAGTGAGTCACGTTCACTAGTAATCTCTTCCTTCTCTTGCAAAACCGTTTCAAAACTAGAGCACAAATCTTTCATTTCTTCTTTTAATTCAAAATGCTTCTTTTTCAAAGAATCATGTTTTTCCACAAAATTTTCAAGCTTAGATGCAAGTTCTACATTTAAAGTTTGAACTTCAAAACATCCATGACAATATGAACTAGAGCTATTATCTAGTTGAGAATCCGAATGTACCTCAAGGGAGTTTTTCCCTTGGACCATGAGGCAATGCTCGTCGGACATGTCTCTCCTAGATCTCCTCAACTTGTTGACAATCACGGGTAGCTCGGGAGACGTCAATATGCTCCAAACTGCAAAAGCCGAGTCATAACGATCAAACACATATAAAATATCTTCATTAAGAGATGCTCTAAGTGTCCTAAGGGCTAATGCATTAGCCTTTTTATGCTTGCTACTATTTGGGAGGGATTCTTTAGTAGTGGCTTGATAAACTAGATGTCCTAGGTTTTTCAAGTGACTACTCGTCTCGGCCATCCAAGCATCATGTCTAAAAAAGTCAAACATAGGAGGGCTACCCATGAGTGCAAACTATATGAGTGTGCAAATGAAAATGCAAATGAAGATTAGCAAACCAAGATCTCTCCTAGGTGGTTAAACCTAATATCAGGAGCTAGGCTCTGATACCAATTGAAAAGTCACCTAGAGGGGGGTGAATAGGTGACAATGCTAATCTAATGAACTCAATGCGAAATTTAAAAACTAATTGCAATTACAACAAATGATGCACACACAAGCAAGTATATGATATAATAATTTGCACAAAGTAAAGAGAGAGAGTAAGAGCCAAGGGATCAAGCGCAAACAAAGAGATATGTTCCGAGGTTCGAGCACCCAGCTCTACATCCCCGCCTTCACACAGAAGGATTTTAAGTCCACTAGCTTGTCCACAAAGGACTCCCACAAAGGGAACCTCCACCGAGGATTTGGGGCAATCACAATTACAAGGAGTACCCAACTCCTCTCCTTACACACACAACCTCCTCCTTGAGGCACAACTCCAATCCAACAACAAACACCTCACAACTTGAGGGCTTAGCACCAAGCAACACAAGGATCACCTCACAACTTGAGGGATACAACCCAAATGCACAACTTCCTCAACACAATGAGGACAAGGCACAAAGCAAGAAATTGGGTTTACAACTTGGTGGTCAAAACAACAACCACAAACAATTTCTTTCTCCCACAAAGATCCTATAGATTTGAGATAGTAGAAGTAGCTCAAGTGTGGAGAAAACAAAGTGTTTAAACCAAAGAAAATCACTTGGGAAATCGCCACAAAGATATAAATAGAATGAATCAAACCAAATTCCCAAAAGACTTATTTTTCTTTGAAATCTTAAAACACTTTCAAACAATAAGATTGATCCTTTTAGCACAAAGAAACCCTTTTTAAAACTTTTTTAAACAACAGAGAAAGCTCAGAAATTCGTCCAAAAAATTCTTAGAGAAACTCTTACAAAAGGGGTATTTATAGGCTAATCTGAAAACTAGCCGTTGGCAGCAAATTGTGCCAGAAATACCCTACCGGTCGACCGGTCGGTCGACCGGCCAACGGTCGGATTCTGACCGTTGGCAACTACCGGTCGACCGCCCGGTCGACCGAAATTAACAGAGAGCTCTGCTCTCTGTTCCGGTCGACCGGTCGACCGGCCCACAGGGCTGCCAGACGTGCACAGCTCTGTGCACGTCGGTCGACCGTTCGGTCGACCGGCTCTTGGTGCGGTCGACCGCACGGTCGACCGACCAGACCTGTCAGCCTACTATCCTGGGTCTGAAACACAGATAAAAGATATTATAATAAATCCATAAAACTTGTAAAAATTACACAAAATAGTTTTCTCATTTTATATTGAAATATAAACTTGTGATAAAAATTTCATCACAAATCACAAACATTTTGAAACATTTTTGTGTCTTATCATTTTCACCAAAAACCAAAATCTGTATTTTCTAAAACTTAGATTTTTGAATACATTTTGTCCAAAACTCATCCAAATACAAAAACATGATATTAAACAACATTTAGGCATGATGCATATGGATATAATCCAATATACATGAAACATATAGATATCATGATTTTTGTCATTAAATCCCAAAATATGTTTTGTTAGAAATACCAAAACATAAAACACATGAAGTAGACTATCAAACTAAGTTTGTTTAAATAGTTGAAGCATGCATGTATATAGAACAAATCTAATATCCATTAAACCATGTAAACTTGTTTTGATATAATATCTATTCATGCAAACCAAGATTGGTTAAACCAAAAATTGAAAACTAAAACATGAAACGTGTGTGTTGTGAACTTGAGCATATCATACTATTCTAATCTTTACAACTGGATCTAAATACAAAACTAAACTATGGTACCGATGTCTTCTTGTAGAGCGCAGTCTCCAAGTTGACTCGATCCAAAACTTCTTGATCTATCGAGCAAGTGCTATATATGATCTTTGACGTTCGGGTTCTTGAATCAACATGTGATAGCTTCTAAATCATCTTGTTGAAGCTAATCACCAACTACTATCTTGATTAATAATCTGAAACTAAAATCACAAGATAATTAGTACACATAACTACATGAGTTAATCATCATCAAAACTAGAGTGGAAGGCCTTTGGGCCAACAATATACACCTTTGTGACCGTGAAATTTTGACTCGGGGTTTTTTAAACTCTTATGCCTTATTTTTTTATTATATATTCCTTTTATTTTCTAATTTTTGGTGATATTATTCCTTAGTTTTATTAGGCTTTCTAATCTGCCCATGTAACGAGCCTTTAATCGGTGACTCCCAAACCAACCGGTCTTAGGACATTGGGTGAGAAAACACCCCAATGACTTAAGAACTCGAGCAAACAAGGCCACAAGACTAAGGATTTTATTATATAAATCGCTTTTAGGCGTGAATACTTTTGCTTTATGAGGCACAAATACCCAGCTTAATCAGATGATTTATATATATATATTTCTTTTTCTTTTTTTTTTATAAGGCATAAGAATCTTTGTTTTTGAACCCTAAGTAAGTGTATAAAGCATGCATATATCATCAAAGATAAAAATCAAGACTAAATTAATTTTCCAAATTTTCTTCCTAACCTTGGAAATCAAACAAATAATCTTATTTTGACTAAGTATAAGAAATCCTAATTATGATTCTCCTATTCCTTAAAATTGAATTAATTTTTTATAAAAATATGTCAAAATATTGTTTCTATTTTTAAAAAGTTTAATAGTAAAAAATGTTAATAATAATTTTTTAATAATAAAAGGAAAACCTAAGTTATGTTAGAACCCTCCCCCACACCTATCTCATGCATTGTTCTCAATGTATGAATTAATGCATAGATGCATGAAAAAGAAGAAAGAGAAGAAAATACCTTATGGTGGTAATTCCAGTGGTGGTCTGATTGGGTCAAGCGTTGCTACCTAATTAAGATAATGTGGTTCTCACCTTTATTGACCTCTTTTCTATTTACATATTTACAGTCCCCAATATGAATATGATCATGAAAGATTCTATCGTGAAACTTACTGCCTTTACATGACAAGTCTTGAAAAATCATCACAGAGTCATCATGGTCTATACCTATGTCCAACAAAAGAATGTGACTTGGTGGAATGGTTGACTTAGGCTCAAGAATGATATGTTCAGGAACCAATACTAACTCGGAAAATTCAACTTTAGGTTCGAGAGTTATTTTGGTTTAAGAGTTGAGTCCAAGTTCAAGAATTAAAATTCACATTCTTTTTCCATCAATGGAATGTGACTATCCAAAATTGGTGATTCTATTTCTAGATCTATGGGTACGGGAATAAATGCTGGCTCAAGAACTTAGTCCAAATTGGGTAAGAATACCAGAGTCAACATAGATTCGAAGATGGGAACTGAATCACAAAGTTGGGCATCGGGTTCACATTCATAATCAAGTTTAATCTCATTAAAATGAAAATTTGCCAATTCGTCAATGGTTTGATATTGGTCAAGTTCAAGATTTTGTGGTGAAATTGAATCTTGATCAAAGTCTTCAAGATACCATGATTCTTGATTTTCATCAATATGGCTAGAAGTGTCGGGAATAGTCAAAGATTGGGTAGGGAGAGTTTCCTTATTCCTACGCATGTTTTTCATCAATCTACGAAGTCTTGCTTCTCTCATATCGAGTGGATCATTTTGGGATTGAATCATTAATTCCATATTCTTTTCTAAGTCGGCATGTTCTTGAAAAATAGAGTAAAGATCTGTGACTTGAAAATTTTGACGGGATTTTGAGTCTTCTAAAATTTGAATTCGTCGCTCAAGCTCGTCTAAGGCTTCCATCCTCTTTTCCCAGTCAATTGATTCTTCTAATGGTTGTTCGGGAGGAGTATATGAAGCTGGATGTTGGTAGGGTAGTTGACAATATGACTCGGGGGAGTTGTATCCCCTTTGACCCTGTGAATAGTAGTGATGATTATTCCAGTCTTGTTTATAGTATTGGGATTGGGGCATGTATTGATTCGGATAAGACCAATTCGGCACATTAGGTTGGTTAAAGTTATAATATGTCGGGTTGGTAACATCCAAAAAAGAGGTCGGGGTGTAACATGGATTACCATTAAAGTTGAAAAAATTGTTGTTATAAGCCACATCACACAAGAAATGTCAAAATCAAATAAAGAAAAATAAACAAATAAACAAACAAAAAGAAAAAATCTAACCTAAGTTAGGGTAAACGTTAGACCTAGATGACTCCTAATTGGTTAGACTGTCCACGGGGGTATATTGTCAAATCTGACCACAAGTTAATCGGCCAGGTAGGGGCAAGATCAGTGGGAGGTATTCGTACCTAAGCAACGGGCCTAATTATGCCAAACCACCAACCTTCGGGGTTCCGCCCCTCAATCCCTAACCTTAACACCGATTTGGCAAGAGTCAAATTCAAATCGTCAGTCTCCTATATGAGTCCGAGATGTCCCTAGGGCCAACGTCTACTCAGTTTTAGTTAGGCTTGGGTTAGTGAGTGAGGAGATTATTTGTGGGTTAAGGGAGGATAATGACTTTCCCACCTTATCTTGTTTATAGGACAAGCCTTTAAAAATCAATTTAGTGCAATGTGTACATGAAAAGCAACACTTAAGCAATGTAAACAATTCAACAGTTTTTCTATACTACATGCTATGCACACGTACCTTTGCTCTAGCACTCTTCAATAGTAAGTAAAATGTAAACGAATTAGACACGTGCCTAAATATAAAATTTAAGCCGTTTTTAGCATTTAACAAACATCAATTTACTGTTGAAATTAGAAAGTATGTACAGTGAGTTAATCAAGCAAATAAATAGTTGCAGAAATTTAGCTTTGCAATCAGCCAACCTGCAAAAATACATGTTAGTAGTTCACTCAGATTTGCCACTGGAATGTAGCAAATCTGAGGGCTTCTGGGCTCTGCTTTCTTGAGCAGAGTTCATGGCCACTTATATGTCCACTGTAGCAAAAATGTTCTTGATATCTATCACTACACTCTGAGAACAAAGAAGATAGTTAACAAAAAATGTAAACTTAAAAAGAGAATTACTTACCATCCCTCCCCAGCAACGACGCCAAAACTTGATTGAGGTTTTACCTATACACAAGAATATAGAATTTTAGAATTCTAAGAATAGAATGTGCAAGTTCTCAATGCTATCGCTATAGCAAGTGACTATGCGGGTCGTGATCCATAAGGAGAGATTAGTGATGAAAGTTTTTTAGTAAGTTCTCTTTTGAGTTACAATCAATGGTTAAATATCTTCTTTTAGTTCTTCAAATGAAAGAGAAAAATAAATTACAGTTAAATTAAGAAGAAAATGGTAGATTGAGAAGGCGGAGAAAATGAAAAATGGATTTATATAAAAAAAATTAAAAATGAGTGATAAAAGAGCTGGGGGATTGTGGTGTTTGTGATCTAAACTAAATGTTAAAAGAAAAGAAAGAAACTAAAAATTACTTACTTCTTCAGTGCTCACCTTGGATCCGTAGTTATGACCTACCTAGTCTTTGAAGGCGATCAAGTATGGCGTGTAGGATCTTCCCCATTCCCGATCTACACTATGAATAAAAGGGCAAGTTAAACTAACAAAAAAATGGTTATTCATTATCATAGGCCATCAAGGGCACTTGCAATGGCGAAGCAGTCTCGAGGCTATCGGATTCACTTGGATTGCAACACATCAGAGGAAAGTAAACGAAAATAAGAGTAAAGAAGAAAAAGAAACTTTATTCGATTCAAATAACGATGAAAGAAAAGACTTACTTTCACCGGTGTCACCTCAAGTACAGCTTGCTCTCATTCCTCCATGAAACTCGTCTCTCTTCTCAGTTACATAAAGAAAAGCAAAAATTACATAAAAGAAAAAATAAAACCTACACTAAAAAGAATGGAAAACTGACCTAAGAATATATCTCTACTTAATCGTTCCCTGTAGCCTCTGAAAACCTAGTATTTATAGGCAAAAAACCCAATGAGGAGAGCGTACGAAGATAGGGGAGCAAACGCTCCCCTAACTACTCCAACAAAGCCGCCGAAACGCGGCTTTGGCCGCGTTTTCGCGCCTGGGTGTGGCCAGGTGGCCACATCTGAGAGGTATAAGTCCCTGGTTACGTGATATGCTTTTTTCTTCTGGATTTTCAGTTTTAGCTTCTGGCTTTGACGAAACCTCTTTTGATCTTGGGCTTTAACCAATTGATATGTAAAGATTTGTTTTAATTAGTTTTTAACCGATTTTATATTCTCTGATTTGCCCTGATCTTCTTGTTTCGAATTAATTTTGAATTAAATCAGAATTTTGATGGGCTTTTGGGCTCGTTTCTCTTCCTTTTCCTTTAGCAATGGGCCTATATATAAATTAGACAATAAATAGGATTAAAAAAGAGTTTATTATATAATAAATAATACAATATCAGCGACCGATTAGTATACAGACATATGAGAATTGATGCTGGTTAAGAGGCTACAGATCAGTTGATCAGGGTTCAATGGTAGGATCTGATGCACGGATGAGGTGTGGTATAGCAAGTTCAACTGACCTTTTCGTGTGTGTTTCTTCCTTACAGGGCAGCCACAAGTATGCACTAATATCAGTTCTCTCTCCAAAAGTTGTTCTATTGTTTAGGCTAAGTTAGAATGCAATACCCCAAGTTAAGTGAATAATTCAACATGAGATATGCATTGGGAATGTCTCTAATATGTAATAGTTCTCATAAGCTCAAGAATAAATTGTAGGTAGAATTTCTGATTGAATCGTGGAAAAAAGTATACTCGGATTATTACATGGAACGTGGTGTGGTGGTCATTATTGTCATGTAGGGCTTATCAACATGATCATGATTACTCAAGGAGCATAATGGGTATTATAGTATATAATATGTTTAGGGGTTATGGTTGGGATTTTAGAAATGGGTTTAAAATTATAAGAGATCTTGTTTTTGGGTATAATAAGAGATTTCAAAATCAAACTGGGTATAAAATTAAGGGTAAATTGCATAAACCATTCTCTTCATTCTTTTCCCTCTTTCACTCCTCACATGTTTCTTCAAAACCCATCTCTTTAAAACAAACTGAAATCATTTTTTTCCTCCTCCTCTCTCTTCCCCACCTCTTCCTCTTCTATTTTTCACTCCTCCCCAGGCACCTCTGTTTTCAAAATGTACCCTTCAAATAAACTTAATCTCCTCCAAGTCAAACTCTTTCCTCTGTTCAAAATATAGACCCAAACACAAAAATACTACTCCTCTCTCTCTCTCTCTCTCTCTCTCTCTCTCTCTCTCTCTCTCTCCTTGCTTCAAATCCACCCAAAATTTTTGCTCTCTCTCCAAATCTAAATCTTTTTTCTTTCCAAAACTAAAATACGAAATCCTCTCCAAGTTGCTACTAATACAACTTTATGTGGTTATGTTATTGTAGTTTGCTACCAGTTGCGGGGGAGAGAGGGAGAGGGAATAAATGGGAAAAGATGGAGGAAAAGGAGGAAAGAGCGGGAGGCAGAGATATACCAAGTAGTGAGAAATTGTGAGAGGGGATTGGGTTGGGGTTGGGGGGGGGGGGGGGTGGCAAGAGGAAAAATGGGTAAAATTGAACATACAAAATAATTTTTTACTCCAATCATTAAGTGAGTTGGTGTTTTTACTAATAACCTAGTTTATGGGTTATTAAGGCTACATGATGAATAGTACAAGGGTTTTTCAGTAATTTACCCTAAAATTAAATCATCTTTGTTTGAAGTAGGTTAATCATTGTTTTTCATCACTTTCCCACTCCTTGTCCATCCTTATTTTAAAAAGAAAAATATTCTGTTTTTATTCTCCATCGTCAATTTCGTCCTTTCAGAATTGATCAGAAGCTGATGTCGTTATGTAAATTTTCCATTTTTCTCTCCAGCATTATAAGTTGTACAGCATAGATCTATTTGTCTACTTGGTATACATTCAACTTGCTAAATATGATTCTTGTTCTTAAGAACGGTTTCATTGTGCCTTCTGACTTTGTTGATAGGCACCTAGCACAGAGAAGGCAGCAGGTGCTGCGCGCTCAACTTTAGCAATGTTCATACAACCTGACTGGTACGTTCTGCAGAAGACATTGATGTTAACATTTTTTTAGTACAATTTAAGCATTGTTAAATTATTTAAGTGATTTCGTTGCGGTTATTGTTAGCATTTGTTTGTGGAAATTACAAGTGTCTTCCATAATTGACTCCTTTGATAAGGATGAAAATCTCAAGCTTCGTGGAGAGAGCAGGAATTTGAACGTAGAGGTGCTACTAGAATTCCTCTCTCAAATTTATTTTCTACTACAAGTCAATATCTATGAGCAGAAAATATTGAGTTTCCTCTTTTTCTTTTCTTTTGTTTATTAATACAATTACGTATGTCTATGTTTGTGTTGCAGATCCCTCCTAAATCCTGTTTTACTTTCGGAGAGTACTCTGAGGCAGTTCTCAACAAATACTATAATCAATTAGTAGCATACCTGTCGCATGTGTGTTTGTGTGTGTGTTTCCTCCACCTTGTAATGCAAGATGAAAAATGTAATATTTCTTCAGATTTGATTATATTTTTGTGCAAAGTATCTGTCCTTCCTCCACCTTGTAATGCAAGATGAAAAATGAAATGTTTCTTCAGATTTGATTATATTTTTGTGCAAAGTATCTGTCCTTCCTCCACCTTGTAATGTTGTAATGCAAGCTGAAAAATGTAATATTTCTTCAGATCTGATTATACTTTTGTACAAAGTTGTTTGTAAGCAACAGGACAGATTGTAAAATATTAAGCAGTGTTAATATTTAGTGACTCATGCAGACTCAAACATCAAGGGAGAAGGAGCAGAGGTGTTGGCACGGTGGAGAAAGTCTTTAGTGTTTATAAAGTAGACTTATTAATTTACTCAAAAGAGATTTAAATTTAAATTTAGGGAATTTTTTTATTTTAAAATTTATGATCTGAACGAACTTCTTGGAGATGACAATTGTGAAATACACAATGAGGAACAATCTAATTTGAGAGAAGACTGTGATCAAAACTCAACAGAAGTTTTTAACGAATCCTTTGTTTGTAAAGCTTAATGAAGAGGAAACTTTTACTTTCCATAAAAACTATTCCAAAATCAAAAGATTGCAATTCAAAAAAGCCAGTTCATTTGTTGGCATAGGGAAACAAGGAGACTAAGTTTTTTTTTTTTTTTTTTAAGCCATTTTTCATGGAGCCAGCGAGTTTATTGAGTTGGAGAATCTACGTCAAAGCAAAGTAATTATTTAATTCCACACACAAAATATTAGCTAAACTTTGTACAAAAGGTCTAGGTTAAATTACATAAAACTATCATGAACTTTCACCTATTTTCAAAAATTTACAATGTATTCTAAAGTGCAATAAACTTCCATGAATTTTCTCTATAATTTTCAGGAAACTATCATCCATGAATGAGGCCATGTCAAGAAAAAAGTCATGTCAAGAAAACAGTCATGTCAATATTATAAGAATTAGAGATACTTGGTTTATAAAAATGTTACGTGATATTCATATCACCAAAATTTAACAGTGTGCCAACAGATGTTAGTTTTATGTAAATTAAAAGAAAAGTTCATGATAGTTTATTGCATTTTCGAGTATAGTTTTTTGAAAACGAGTGAAAGTTAACCTCAGTTTTATGTTACTTAGCCCGAAGATCCAGTTTCGGGCAAACCCATCAAACATTTAACGTCTTTTTCTAATCCAAAATTTCAAATAAAAATCAGGATTTAGATATCCATGCTTTGAAGCATTTTTCTTCCTTTATGGCCAATGTTTGAGATGCTACAATTTTTTTCTTTAGCAATTTTGCATCCTACAGAATATCCATAGCATAATTTTTGGCATTGTTTTTCCTTGTTAATATGTGGTTAATAAAATACATTAACAGGTGAAGCAAAAAGCTGGAATAGCTCAGTTGGTTAGAGCGTGTGGCTGTTAACCACAAGGTCGGAGGTTCAAGCCCTCCTTCTAGCGTTTCCTTTTTAATTACCTTCATAGAGTTCTTTCTAATTTGGTGCGGATATCTATTTCATAATTTATTTAGTTGTTTTATTTGAAAAAAAATAATATATATCCCTTCAATAAGTGTGACAATAGTAGAAAGATAAATATATTTTTCAAAAAAGGTAAATAAAAAATTGTGTAAAAAAAATGCTTCGATGAAAAATAAAAAAAGGAAAAAAATTAAAAGAAACTCACTGATAAAATTTAATTCGCTTTAGCCATCTCTTTTTTTACAATTCACGTGTCACACATCTGAGGCAGTGATTAACGGCTAAAAATAGAAATATCTTTCCCCTTTTTTTTTTACACTAAGTGTTTTCTTCCCTAATTTCAAAGGTTTGCGACTCAAATCAAGCTAAAGCGGCTGTAGTGAATGAATTGAAGAAGAAATTGCTGGAAATCATGATCATCTCGATCGATTTAGACATCTTCGAGCGATCTTAAAGCGATTTGAAGAAAAAAATCAGAAGAAAAAAAATGTACGTTTTCAACATAAAAAATCTTGGACAAAAACCTTGATTCAATTTCTTCGTCCAGCATTTAAAAAAACTATTATTCATGCATGCAAGCTCTGATGAAACAATCAAGAGAGAATCATATGACTGCAATCATGGTCGCACTCCTCAAAAAGCAAGCCCTAAATTTTTTGGGGGTTTATGTTTTTTTTACACAGGGTTGCGACTCCTCGAGTCACAGTCCGCACAAATACCTTGCTTTTAGTAGGTTGCTTCCTCACAAAAAATGACATATTTTTCAATCTTCACTGTAGCTGCGACTATGATCACAATGCTCTAAAAAATAACCTATTTCTCAATCCTCACTGGGACTACGACCATGATCGCAGTCCTCATCGCAGTCCTCTCAAAAAATAATCTATTTCTCAATCTTCAATTGGACTGCAATCAGATCACAATCCTCGCAAAAATGAACTATTTCTCCATCCTCAATAGGACTGCGACTATGATCCCAGTCCTCTAAAAAATGATCTTAATCTCAATCTTCACTAGGAGTGCAATCATGATCGTAGTTCTCGCACGACTATGATAGTAGTCCTCGCAAAAAATGATATATTTCTCAATCATCGCAAAAATAAACTATTTCTGAATCTTCACTAGGATTGCGACAATGATCATAGTCCTCATAAAAAATGAACTATTTCTCAATCTCAAAAAAATGAATTATTTCTCAATCTTTACTAGGACTGTGACCATGATCGCAGTCCTCACAAAATAATGAATTATTTCTCAATTTTCACAGTCCCTACAAAATGCCATAATCATCATTTCTTGTTGTGACTACGACCACCTTAAAACACTAATATTTCTTTTGGTGTTTTATGCTTCAGGAAAGATGTCTCAGAAAAAAAAAAAAGATGTTCGACAATTTAGGTACACTTGAAGCCTATGATTAGCTTGATAGATCAACTTAAAAAGAAAAAAGTACATATAGATTGTAACACCCCATCCTCAGTATACGTACACAGTTATATGTCCTGATTTTTAGAGTAATTTATTTTATTTTATTTTATTTTCTATTATTTAAATTCTTACTCATATAACTGTACTGCATGATTTGACCTTTTTGGCATTCAGATTTGATCGATTTCAGTTACAAATATTATTTTTTAATATTCTAGATTTTTTATGATTTTCTGGAATTTTTCGGAATTAAATTGTAAATCTTCAAAACCGGTGTCGACTATTGTCGCTGATCGACTCTCGGATTTTTAATTCACAAATGGAGTTGAAAATCTAAAAACGACTTTCACAGTATTTCTTAAAGTCATATTTTCTATCTAAATAAATTTTTTGAGAATTTTTAGAATTTATCAAAATTTCACTGGATTTGGTATCGGCCAGTATCACTGGTTGATTCCAGGAATTTTAATTTACAATTGAAATCAAAATTCTAGATTCCGCCTTCATATTACTTTTTAGAATTATATTTTCTCCTTTCAGGCATTTTCTGAGATTTTTCAGATTTTATCAAAAATCCGGCC
Source organism: Agave tequilana (assembly GCA_038442645.1). NCBI lineage: Eukaryota > Viridiplantae > Streptophyta > Magnoliopsida > Asparagales > Asparagaceae > Agave > Agave tequilana. Next base: position 119,137 of record JAVJIF010030091.1, on the reverse strand, counting down.
TACCCGGTGTAGACACCGTTCACAGTGGATTGCAGGATTTTTATTTTGAAAATGGAATTGAATTTCTGAAAACTGATTTCACTAAAAATCTTAAAATAATATTTATTATTTTTGAGAATTTTTGGGAGACTTTTCGAGATACTTCATTTTTCGGGCTTTTCCTGAGTTACCGGTGTTTTCCCAGATACCGGGATTCTATCCGGATATTTTACTTTTTTCTCTCTCCTTGCTTGACGGAAGATCCACCAAATCTGGGTTCAATAGTAAATGCGGAGACTCTCTCCATTCCGCATTTAATGTTGTGTCCTTCAAAAGAAATCAACTCAGATCAAGACACCCATGCTTTTTTGTCCTATTCTACCAACGCAACTTTTGCATTTTTCCCAAACGCGAGTTTCGTTCCCGCGTCTGGGCAATTGCCAGACGCGGATGTTCATTTCACTTGAACGCAGGTTTTGTTTCTTGGAGACACAAGTCTCATTTTAAGGGAATGATGTCAATGACAATATTATAATAATCTTATTCCCTTTATATATAACTCCTTCCTCTCTCTCTCTCTCTCTCATTATTTCCCTCCTTCTTCTTTGTTTCCAACAGCAAGCAACGAAGGTTGACAGCCCAAAAGAGCCTTGCCTCCCTCCTTGGCCGGCCACTTTCACCACCATCACCACCATCTCCTCCACCATTTCCTCCACCATTTCCCCCTCCATCTCCTCCACCATTCCAACAATAACAACACCATCTCCACCATCTTCTTCTTCCTCTTTTCCACCAAGAAACCCATCTTCTCCACCAACTTCACCACCATCTCCACCACCACCTACACCACCTTAACCACCACCAAGCATACCATCTTCTTCTCCTCGTCATTCTCTTTCCAACGAACTATAGGTTCGTCCTCCGAAACACCATTTTCAAAACTCCAAAAATTCATTTTGTACTAGACTTGCACCATCAACCTCCTTCTCTTTGGGGCCTTGGCCACCCAACTCCGGCCAACTCCGGTCGCCGCCGGCGAACACCGGCCAAGCCACGGTCGGCCTACCTCCCCCTTCTCTTCTTTCTTTCTTTCTTTCCTTTGCATTTCTTTCTTTCTTTCTTTCCTTTGCATTTCTTTCTTTCTTTCCTTCTTTCTTTCCTTCCATTTTCTTTTCTTTTCTTTTCTTTTCTAAACCTGCGTCTCCCCCCTCTTTCTTGCGTCTCTCACTTTTCCCTGTCACTCACCTTCTCTTGTTAATCACTAGACGCGGATTTTACCCCCTGCGTCCGATTAATTATTCAACGCGATCCTCGCGTTCTTTTGTCACTGCGACGCGGAGTTTACGCTCGCATCTACGTTCTTCTCGTGTCCTTGCTGAAACGCGGGTCTCGAACCCTGTGTTTGTGACATCTACGCAACGCGACTCCCGCGTCTGCGATTTTCGCGTCTTCATTCTCTCCTCCTCCATAAATATTTAAACGCATTGATTCCCTGGATTTCAGAACTTGGGATTTCCCGGTATTTCTTGAAGTTTTAGGCGAGTATTCTCGCCTTCCTTCAGATTTTCCTGCTTTGACATGTTGACTAATATTATATTATTTCCTGGCACGCTTGCATGCATCATGCTACTACTTGATACTTACCCCGCAATAACATATTGACACCTGACTTTAGATTGTCACATTTACGGGAATCTTGTACTTGCTATCCTGTATTATATACAGTGACTTGAAATGACCATACTCATGTACTCTTGAACTCCTGATCTAGTCATGTTCTTGCTTTCCCGTAAATTGATGATTACATAATAAATCATAAAAAGAAACCACTTGAATCGGGTCGGGGGAAACTTATGGCTATCAACATATGTTCGTGTTTACAGTGGCACTAGGTATGTTGTGCAACTAAATTTCCGGTCTGACCTGTGGGCCTCCAGGCGACCGAGGGGAGTGCTGGCTCCCTCCTTCCTGGTACCATCTTGTTAAGGGCATTCTATAAGACCCTCCTGTAGGCCTTGCGGCCGGTTCCATACACCAGCAATGGAACGTCCTGGACCGTGGTCCCGGGCATGTACGGGACCCACTGTAAACATTGTTCGTTGATACCCCCGTTGGTTTCCAATAACAACCTCGAATTACTCATATGTGGATGTATGTGTGGGATGCTATTACACATTCCTAGACATATGAGTAGAACGAGTAATAAGTATAAATACTAAAAATGGCAGAAATAGATTTATTCAGGCCTTATTACTTCCATGCTTACTGTACATGTACTCTCAACACAGTTCTTGATGCTTAATACTGTTTGATCATATCAACACATACATATACTTATCTCTGCCCGACACTTGACATTTACCCATCTATTTGTTAGGGAGTTCTGACTCCCCTGGACTTGCATGTTCAGGTTCTGAAGCTTGGACTGAAGCGGAGCCCTCCACTAAAGACCAAGCCTATCTCTCGGAGCAGGCTGACTTGTCCTAGTCCTTCTGTTCCTGAATCTTCCTGCAAGCTCGGGGATCTTCTTCTCAGCCCGTGAGCACCTTTTGCTGTATAAATTGTAATTTCACTTTTGTACCTGGCTGTGATATAATGTATATGTACCAGTATATCACGCTCTGTGATAACTTTGTAATCCTTATGTTGGAATGTATATAGATATAAGCCTCATGCTTCCATACTCTGATTCTTGTCTGTACTGATGCTTAGCGTATATACGTGAGGGTATTTCTGACCTGCGTATATACGTCGCAGTAGCGTCTCCGTACCCGCTGGATCGGGGCGTTACAAGTTGGTATCAGAGCCCAGGCTCTCACACCTACAATACAACCAAATTGCAAATTATTGGGATCTTAATTTGCAGTTGGGATACATGAGTTTCGGTTATACATTTCAATTATAATATACAAAGTTATCCCTTCCTTGGTATTCCTTCCCTTGGTTCCTAAAGTCCATCCATCTTCTGCTTTCACTCCTCTTTTCAGACATCTTTTACCAACATAGATATGGATAGAAGGGCAGGACGTAACAACTCCGGGCAGCCACAGGATGGACTCGCAGGGGGAAATGCTGATATTCTAAGGGTTATCCAAAATATGATGGAGAATCAACAAAGGCAGACCGAACTCCTTCGGCAAGGATTGATAGCATCTCCTCAAGAACGGAGGCCAGGCAACGTGTCAGACTTCAGGCGGTTGCAGCCAACAATATTTACAGGGGGAGAGAGACCGCTAGATGCCGAGCAATGGCTAATCAACACCACAGATCTCTTGAAGGCAGCACGGGTTCCAGAGGAAGATCAGGTGGAGGTCGCTAAGATCCAACTAAAGGATGTGGCTAGAAACTGGTGGCTAGCTGAAGAAGCGAGACTGGAAAAACCCATCACTTGGGACCAGTTCTCTAAGAGCTTTTATGATAGATTCTTCCCTACCACAGCTCAGAAGGAGATGGAAGAGCAATTCATCCGACTTCAACAATGGAACCGATCTGTGGATGAATATGCTGCTGAGTTCTTAAGGCTGAGTCGTTTTGCTCCATATATGATAACTGACGAAGAGAAACAGGCGAGCAGATTTCAACAGGGCTTACAAATGAAGATTCAAGTCCTTTTGATTCCCCAACAGCTGAAAATATATTCCCAGGTCCTCACTATAGCTCGAGAAGTGGAGCGAGGATTGGAGAAAAAGAATCTTGATCAGATGAGAAAACAGGCCATGAAGAGGCCATTTCAACAACTGGGCAGAGGAGGTCCAGTCAGAGCTGTAAAGGCCCCAATGGTTAGAAGACCATTTCGGTCAGCCCCTCCTCAGACAACTCAAATAATTCCTGTTTGTAATTATTGCCAGAGGCCAGGTCACTTGCAAAAGGATTGTCGCAGGGCTAATGGGTTATGCCTGGCATGTGGATTTGGTGATCACACAATAGAAGGCTGTCCCGATAAGAGAACTGGGATGATGAACCGGACCCTACCGGCACTTCCTGCACCTATTGGACAGAGGAACTCAGGGCCGATGGTTGGAAGGACCCCTCTCCCTCCACAACAACAGGTTTTTCGCCCAACTCCAAGGGGAGGAAGAACAACAGCAGGTCGTGGAAGGGGACGGGCCTACAACTTGACAGCGGAAGAGGCCCAAACTTCTGGAGAAGTGGTGACAGGTAAGATTATGGTGCACTCTAAACCTGTTTTAGCCCTCTTTGATTCTGGTACTTCTCATTGTTACATATCAGATAGTTTCACTACTTTGCACTCTATACATGTTGAATATTTAGACCACCAGTGGGAGATTAGTACCGGTAATGGGGTAGTCATCTCTAAAAGAATTTGGGTAGATTGTCCGGTGAAACTGTGTAACAGGACATTAGCAGTGGATATGCTCGTACTAGATACTACAGGGTACGATGTAATCTTAGGCATGACTTGGCTCAGCAAATACCATGCGGTTATTGATTGTCAAAACAAGAAAGTTATTTTTAGAATACCACTTCAGCCTGAGTTCCAATTTGAAGGAGAACATAAACCTACCAAGGGTAAAACACAGATGACTGCCGCTGAGATCTAGAAAAAGAGAGTACCAGTTTGGAATGAGTTTCCAGAAGTATTTAAGGAGATCTCAGGACTTCCACCCGATAGAGTAATTGAGTTCACTATTGATATCATTCCGGGCACAGTCCCAATATCTAGAGCCCCATACAGAATGGCACCCACTGAATTAGAAGTTCTAAAGAAGCAGTTACAGGAATATTCTGACAAGGGATTGATTAGACCAAGTACTTCACCATGGGGAGCTCCGGTGCTATTGGCCAACAAGAAAGATGGTGGTAAGCGGTTGTGTATAGACTACAGAGAATTAAACAAGGTTACCATCAAGAATAAATATCCCTTACCAAGAATTGATGATCTTTTTGATCAACTTCATGGGGCCCGAGTGTTTTCAAAATTGGATCTACAATCAGGTTATCACCAACTGAAAGTGAAGAAAGAAGATATTCCGAAGACAGCATTCCGAACTCGTTATGGTCATTACGAATTTCTAGTCATGCCCTTCGGAGTGACCAATGCCCCAGCTGTCTTTATGAATTTGATGAACCGAGTTTTCTCGCCATATTTGGATCAATTTGTCGTGGTGTTCATCGATGATATCTTGATATGTTCAAAAAATGACAGAGAGCATGCAGAACACATGAGGATAGTGCTACAGACTCTCCGGTAGGAACAACTTTATGCTAAGCAAAGCAAGTGTGAGTTCTGGTTAGACCGTATAGCTTTCTTGGGTCATGTAGTTTCAGAAGAAGAAATTTCAGTCGACCCTAAGAAGATCCAGGCAGTAAAAGATTGGCCAATTCTAAGGACAGTAACAGAAATTAAAAGCTTTATTGGATTAGCCGAGTATTACAGGAGATTTGTCCAAGACTTTACCAAAATCGCAGCCCCATTAACAAAGCTCACCAGAAAAGGGGAAAGGTATCAATGGTCAGAGGAATGTACTGCAGCATTTGAACAATTAAAGGAAAGACTAATTTCAGCTCCAATCTTGAAGACTCCCTCGGGAACAGGAGGGATGGTTATATGTTAGGATTACAACACGTGACCTGAAGCAGGATCATAAACCAACTCTCCGGAACCCAATCCGAAGTTTGGGTCACTCCCCCTCCGAGACTTCCCACGTCTATGACTCAAAGCCATGCCGTTTCCCGAAGGTACTCCGGCTCCAATTCAAGAGTTTTATCACGTGGCAGCAACTCCTTCCATTCAACGGCAGATCGAGATGAATCCCGCAGAGCAAGAAGGCGGTTAAACGCCCTCATCTCCCTACTCAGTTAGGACTTTGTAGTGATCCTACAACTCATCAAATAGTTGGGCATAACGATAACTCTCTAGCGCGTCAATCCCAACTACTAAGATTCAACCCAGGCGGTCATGGAGATCAGCAAATTTAAACTGATAAGTTGAGATCTGCATCTATTCACAGTCACTTCACAGCCTCGGTCAGGTTCAAATACACTTCCTTCTCCAAGGAGAAGGAGGTCGCTTCTTTAATCCTCAGAGCACATACCACACCACGCTAGCAGTTTTCCTCTACCAGTCCACCGTCACAACACACCGGTAGTTTCCTTCTGCCAGGTGCTCCATCTTTTTTCCACCTACTGATTCTCACGCACAAGGGTGTTAGGCCGACACCACAACAGTGCTCCTAATCTGAAAAGCCTCTTCTCTCTGTGTGCTCTGACAGGTCCGATCGAGGACATCCAATTGCTTGTGAAAGAGTTTTATCCACCACACTAACAAATACTAAAAACTTTAACCCCTCAGAGGAGAATATATAAACCTCAAAATTACAATAGACTATCAGTAATAATTTCTATTGGCAGTAATAACTTAGACATGAATAAAGTACATTCAAGCCAAAAATATAAATAAAAGTTATTTAATAAGATTTCTTTCATTTTTCTGCGCCATTACAAGAAGAGGCGCAGGAACTGGCAGATAAAAGTGCGTACAATGTAAGATTGTATCATGTTTCCTCCCCCATTCATGCATGCCTCCTTGATTTCTGCCAGGTAACTGCAATCGGGCTCCTAACTCTGTACTCTCCACACGCCCAAACCAGCTCACCAAAAGAGTACCCAGTACCCCCTCCTCCCCCAACAAAGCTCACTCTGTAACTCAGCCTCTGCCCAATCTCACTGAAGGCCAACGCCTTCGGATCAACGCTCACCGAAACGCCCTTCGGCTCCCGCACACTCGCCTCGTATTTGCATCTCGCTGGTCCGACGTTGGTCACGGTCCTCGCCTGCGTCACCTTCGAGTTTCGACTCCAGCCATCAAACAGTACAGAGAAAGAAGGGTAGTTCAGATCCCCAGCTTGATCAACTAGTTTCTTTGGGCAACTGTAATTTACCCTGGCCACTGTCGTTAACTGCTGGGGAGTGTAATTCAAGACGCAGAGGTAGTTCAAGTAGTCCTTTGGTGCAATATCATAGACCAGGCCTGGATTGGCTGCCTTTTCCGGGTCGACGTGCCCGGATCCCAACGCGAACGGAGTTGCAGGCAACGCAGCGCTGGCATCGAGGATCGAACCGTTTCGGTTGTCAATTGAGCGAGCGGTCGTCATCAAGGCCGATTTGATTGCGGCGGGTGACCAATTTTGGTGTGCCGACTTGAGCAGCGCAGCCAGCCCACTAACATGCGGGCAAGACATCGAGGTCCCCGAGATAATGTTGAAGTGAGTCCTTCTTCGATCACTATCCAGAAGCGAGGGGCTCGTAGAAGGCGGCCACGCCGCTAGTATGCTCATGCCCGGTGCGGCCACATCGGGCTTTATGATCTCCGGCCCGACTGAGCTCGGCCCTCTCGACGAGAACGCAGTGATCATCGGAGCGGGATTGGTTCCGTACACCGTGCCAAGGAATGTGATCATGGCTGTTGGATTGTTTGCAGAAGCAATGTAGGCTTTGATGGCGGTGGTGGCGGAGGCGCCGATCGCTGAAGCGGGCAACACATGAGGATCGGGGAGCAGCTCCTCGCCTTGCTCTTCCGTACTGGCAAGAATCATTCCGGCGCCTCCAGCCAGTTTAACCACCTCCCCTTTCTTCATCCGGCCGTTGAAACCCCGGTCGCATAGAACGATCTTTCCCTTGACGAGCTTCGGCGAGAGGGAGCCTACGGCGCAGTACCGAGCACTCGGGATGTCCCCGGCATTGTCAGCGTAGACAAGCGGCAACAAACCCGTAGGCTTGCCCGAATAAAGAGATGCTCCTTTGAATGTTTGGCCATCGCTGAGCTTGATCACTGTAGGGAACCCTCTGTCCGTGTAGCTAGCGGCGACCGTCGTGATCCACGGCGCGGTGTTGCTGACCCTTGATTCCGAAGGGCCAGAGTTCCCGGCCGAGCAAGACACGAACACGCCCTTTTGCACCGCTCCGAAGGTCGCAATGGCGATGCCGTCCATGTAGTAAGGCTGCGACCCGCCTCCAAGGGACAGCGATAATACATCTACTCCGTCCGCTACCGCTCTATCGACGGCAGCGAGGATGTCCGAGCTGACGCAGCCAGAAGGCCAGCAGGCCTTGTAGACCGCAATTCTCGCAGTGGGCCGCATTCCGACTGCTGAGCCCACGGCATTGCCGAAAAGACTTGCGCCCGGGACTAGATTGCCGCCGGCAGTCGAGGCTGTGTGCGTGCCGTGCCCTTGTGAATCTCTAGCCGACTGAAACTCCGTTGTGCCATTGACCTTGCCCCCGGCCGCCTCGTACCCTTTCCAAAAGGCCCTCGCGCCGATAAGCTTCCTGTTGCAATTCTCCGGCGAGAACATTGTGCCATTCTCGCAAGCGCCTTTCCAGCGTTTGGGGACTCGGGGGACGTTAGCGTCGGCGAAGCTACGGTGTTCGGGCCAAATTCCAGTGTCGATTACGCCGATGATGACGTCCGAAGCCAAGTTGGACTGGCTCCACAGGCCTTTGCCGGGCTCCAGGCCGAGGAATTGTGGGGAGTAGGTCGTGTGAAGGGTGATCGATGTGTCGTCGGGGTACGCGGAGAGAAATCCGTCGAGGTTTTTCAGTGATTCCAATTGGTCTGCAGAGAGCTTTGCGGCGAAGCCGGTGAGGGCAGTCTCGTAGACGTAGAGGAGCTGCGGAGGTGGTGCTTGTGGTTCATGTGGAGAGAGTTCGAGCAAGGAGTCCATGATGGATTCGTGCCATCGCTTTGCGGAGCCCAGAGAGCGATCCAGAGCCGAGACCTTCGCGCTGTCCATGTGAACAATGTAGGTTTGAGTTGACGAACCTGAGGAGATTGAGTTTGTTGTGGCCGCGAAGCACAGCAAAGCTAACAGGCATATTGCAAAATCCTTGCCTGCCAAATTAAGTATAGTTAATGCCACAGAAAAAAGGGAAAAAAAAATCTACGAAGAAAAAAAGAACAACGTTTTGCATGAAAGCACTTCTATTTCGACAATTATTAGTAAATTGCATATACAGAGGCATGAACGTGAGCTGAATCTAGAGCGAAGAGAAAGAGTTAGCCTCAAACTTTGGACACACTCTCTTTCCCATTCTCTCTCTTTAAAATCGAAGTTAAATGAGAATATGTGGTTTGGTGAGTCAGATTAAAATTATGAGCTTCTTGTAATCTCTCCATTTAAATAGTGGATTCTTCTCTTATGGATACAAGTCATATTAACTAAATTACGTAAATCATAGTGTGCTATTTGCTTTTAGTTATGTTTATTTATTTCGTTTTGTCAATTTGTACTTGTCATCTCTTTTGGAGTTTATTTCCAATAGAATTGGTGAAAAAGAAAAAGAATTGCTAAATCTTTTTACAAATTATCGGTAAAAGCCAAAAAATAATAGGGATCTATCGCTCACGAAGAAATGTCCCAAATGGGGGTGGAAATCTACCAAAAAATTATCTTTTGAACAAGAAATTATGTTTCTTATTCTTGTCAGGTTGAGCAAAAAGACTAAAGAATCTTTCAAAAAAGTGGGCATTAGCTAAAAACATAATTCAAATAAACCTATAATTAAGGAAAATACTGGAGAAAAAGGGCATCAAGTATCTCCATTATCACCTCTCTAGTGAAACAGAATAACCATATTTCACATTTTTGGCCAAAAAAATGGAAATTAATGGAGGAAATATTCACATACCTGTAATATTGGAGAACAAGAGAGCCATCTTCAAGGTTTTCAGCCAAGGCAACCTATGGAGCAAACGTATGTGTAACTTATATAAATCACACATGCGTATAAGTGGGAAACGGGTGTGAAATAGACAACAGGAATCAAAGTCCCTTTGACATTCCATCAGAAAATGTCTCTTTTCAGGCATCCCCACATGCATGCGTCTGCACAAAGCATTTGATGCTAAATCCTACTGGCGACATCAAAGGCGATGATGGGTGCTGGAAACTTTTTTCAAAAGGACACCCATAACGCACAGCTGGCCTATGATCCGAAGTCCACCAGGAGCTGAGGCTTACAACCAGAAGGCTCTTTAGGATTTCTTCAGTCTCGTTCTTTCTGGGATGATCACGCGGAGGGAGACTGGCAATTATGGAGAGCGCAAATTGGGCGGTGGACATCCTTCAAGGCTGGTGGTCGTGGCAGTGGCACAGCCTTGAGCACTGCGTTCATGGTGATCATGATAACGCTCTTTGAGTTATCTCCACTCTGCTTCCAACTGCAGCAGTGGAAAAAGAAAAAGCACGACATGATGTTTGCTGCAGGCCAGAATGAGTGAAGGCTAGGGCTCGAGGTCCTTTTTTTTTAATAAAATTGATGATGTTTCTGGAGGGGATAGTGTGCTCAAGAACCAAGCGAGTATGAGATTTTGTTGATCTGCTGCAGAATCAGAAGATTAATGGCCCTGGAAATGTGCAAGTATTCTGTCTACGTAATATTTCAATTCTATTCTCGAATAAAAGGGAAAGCACCATGCTAGGAAATTCTCTATTTGATCTATTGCAAAAGAATAGTTTTTTTTCTTGATTTTTTTATTTTCCAACTTGTTATACTTGTTATTATTAGTATTTAGGTTTTATTTATTGACTTATTTTTGATTATGAAAAAATAACTGCTTGAACTTTTAATTGTCTTGAAATATTAATTCCAAATTAAACCTGATCAAAATAATTTGTTAATGTCATCATTTTTTACATGCATATGCAAACCCTAATTAAACCCATAGTTGAATATTTGAATTGATCTGAAATAATATTTGATTGTGAAATGCGTTTCCAGCAAATGGCTCGCAAAGGAATATTATAGTATGGTCAGTACATCAATTTTTTTTTTGAATTTTTGTATAGAAACATGCATGTGACAAAGTTTCTTAAAAATAAATCTTATGTATAATTACTGGTAATGCAAGTCCAAATTCTTTTAAGAGAAACTATATGCTAAGTTTAGAGGTTTGAATTGTTTTCTATTAGGCACATGCTGAGATAAATTTGTGTGTCCCCATTGTGTTGGTGCCCGGTGTTAAATGTGTTATTTTCTTAAATCATGTAAATCAATTATCTAGAAAAACGAATAAAATTAACTAACTAGCATGCTGGCACAAAACTAAACATAATATAAGCAAATTAAATATAGTCAGGGGAATGCAGTCGCGTAGTCGCTGCCCTAAATGATCAAAAGCTCATCTCCTTGCTTAGATGTTGCTTCGATTTTGTCCAGTAGCGGTAAAAGAATCTCCCGGAATCACCAGCACTCGGCTTAGGATAGTAGACAGAGCCTCTTGCTCAAATTGAGAATTATTGCCTAGAAAATTAGAAAAGTTGAAGAAATTTAACAGTGAGAGAAAGAAGAAATGTAGCTGTTTATCTCAGATTTCTGTTATGTCATGAGAACGAACAGAGTGAAACTCTATTTATAGGCACAGAGCTCTGCCATTACCAGCAGCCCCCACAAAAATTAAGCACACGTTCAAGTTAGTTGCAATTAATGTGCAAGAACTCCGTACGTTCGCAGATCCGCTTTTAACGGCTCAAGAAACATTACAAATCAAATAGTGAAGGACTTCGGGAGAGTGAGACGAAGCTCGGGAATATTCCGAGTGAAAGTGCTTGGGAAATATAGCGCGTCTCCAGGTTCCTGGGAAAGACTCCGAGGTCCAAGTACGCGGGACGATCCCGAGTCTAAGTGCTTGGGATCCACTCTGAGATCACTCCCGAGTCTAAGTAGTCGGGGATGATTCCGAGGTCAAAAGCTCAGGAATCACTCCGAGTCCAGCTACATGGCTCACTTCGCCCAGAAGCTCGAAGTTAGCTCCGAAAGACAAAATAAATTTCAAAATGTAGTATGTCCAAGTACTATTGATCGAGGTTACATTCGTGTCTGCTGGTCGACGGCGCGCACCACTTGCACCGATTCAGCGCATGCACGCGCGTGTGGAGAGTGTGGCCCATGACCTAGCACTTATAACAATAAGCTTAAGAAAGAATTGGTATATATACCACTCAAAATTCTTTTGCCTATCCAATGTGGGACTAAAAACAAAAGGAAAATGAGAAAAACTCAAGTTTTCCCTCCAAAATCAAATACACATCCACTAATTCTCCCAAAACTTGAGTTTCAGAAAAGACAAAAGAAATCAATATGATATAAGCAAATCATAAATCAAAACAAGAGTAAAATTTTTGGGCAATCATAATATGGATTCGGGCTTGATAGCTTATGGCTTTTGAATCTACCCTTAGTAAATTTCATTGCCACCAGAGAGACATAATAGACTATGCCTTGAATTAAGTCTCTTTAACCAGATATTGATGAAAAACACACACAGTACTTCTCTATTTATTGAGTGAGCGGGTTGAGCGTTAAAGGTCATGCTCACAATAACCGACTCATGAGAAGTTTCTAAGGGTCAGCTCTGCCCTCCCAACCGAGACCATTATAGTTCTTTCACGTAGGTAAGTCCTCCAAGGGTACTACAGCTGAAGCTTATACCCTCTACACACTATACATCAGACTTATTAAGAGTTTTGACTTAGACTTACCAACTGTATTATAAAAGCATCGTTATTATAGAGAAGGGGCAGTAGCTACAATGCTATATATAGGATATAAACATATTTGGATTGATGCTCCACACGAGTATGACCAGTCCAGCTTATTGCTACTACATTGAACCTCTTTCATGGAACCAACTCCCGATCAAGTAGGTTCGGTTTTCGTTGTCGGTAAACTCTACTATGGGTTTAGCCTCATCTCCTTCGATGATCCTAGGACCACACTCCTAGAAAGACCCTTATTCAATGGGTCAGCAAGATTCTTCTCAGATTTTATAAAGTCTAGAATCACAACTTTACCCAATAGGCCCTGTACAAACTTAAGTCCGCTCTGAATATGTCTGTTCATTTTCTTATTGGCATTCTCTTCCTTTAGAATCTCAATGGTGGATCTCGAATTAGTATGAACTAAGATTGGAAGTATGGGTCTAGACATGATATAGAATTCAGACAGAAGATCTTTTAGCCATTCAGCTTCCAAGTGAGTATTATCCAGAACAATGAGCTCAGACTCCATGGTGCTTCTGACAATCACTGTTTGTTTACAGGATTTTCAGGACACAGTGGCGCCACCAAACTTAAATACATATATGGTAGTAGACTTATATTGTGAGAGTCAGTGACTCAGTTGGCATCACTATACCCTTCTATGACATCAGAATTCCATTGTAAGTCAAATAATAGCCAATAGTGCCTCTAAAATATTTGAAAACTTTCTCAAATGCAATCCAGTGTTCTCTACTAGGGTTACTAGTGTATCTACTCAATCTACCTAATGTATAAGAGATGTTAGGCCTAGTCTTGTTGGAAATATAAAAGAGTGAACCTATCAAATGAGAGTATTTTAGTTGAGACACAAGCTCACCCATATTCTTCTTCAAAGCAACTGAAGAATTATAGTGTGTAGAAATAGGTTTAGAGTTATAAAAATTAAATTTATGAAGTATTCTTTCAATGCTATGAGATAGACTCAACAAAATTCCATTAGGAGTTCGAATATCTTCATTCCCAATATCATTTCAGCAGGACTAAACCCTTCATGTCAAAGTTTAGGGAGAGATAATCTTTTACCTTTTGGATTGCATCAAGAGAAGTTCTAAGAATAAGAATATCATCTACATATAGACAAATAATGATATAGTCATTATCAAAGTTCTTGTCATAAATGCATTTATCATGTTCATTGATAGTGAACCCAAATTGTACAATAACTTTATTAAATTTTTGTGCCATCATTTAGGTGCTTGTTTAAGACCATACAATGACCTCACAAGTTTGCACACTTTGTTTTCTTATCCCCTAGCTATGAATCCTTCTGGGTGGTCCATATAGATCTCTTCTTAGAGATCGTATTTAGGAAAGCAATCTAGACATTCATTTGATGTATGAACATATTATAAATTGATGCAAGTGCAAGAAAAATTCTGACAGAAGAGATCCTGGCAATAGGAGAATAAGTGTCAAATAAGCGTATACTCTTTTATTAGCTGAAACCCTTAGCAACTAATCTAACTTTGTATTTGTCGACAATGTCATCGGGTCAGAGTTTCTTCTTAAAAATCCATTTACAATCTACAGATTTGTATCTTGGAGGAAGGTTAGTGAGAATCCAAGTGTTGTTCTCCAATATAGACTTATCTCACTGTTAATGGCTTCTTTTCAGAATGGAGATTTAGAAGAGTATATTGTTTCCTTGAAGGTACAAGATAGGTAAAAAAGTCTTCACTGAAAGATGTGAGAGTCTTAATTCTTTGCTCTTTCTAGGTTCAAAATCAATAGGAGGAGCAGAACTAGAGGAAAGAATATCAGAGGCATAAAGAGTATAAGAAGGATCACTTGAGATTCTTGATTTGAAAGGAATGATTTCTTCAAAATAAACAACATCCCTAACTTCAATGATGGTGTTGTTGAACATTTCACCGATCTCAGAGTTCACCACTAGGAATCAGTTAATATTGCTATCAAGTGCATATCCGATGAAGATAGCATCAACATCGTGGGGCTGATTTTCGTTTTCTTCGGTTCTGGTATTGAAGCTTAGCCACCCAGACTTTGAAGAATTAGATGTTAATAGTTCTCCCTTTCAAATATTTATAGGGAGTAACGTTGGAGTCTCTTTGGGAAACCTTATTGAGAATGAAATAGGCAAAAAGGAGAGCTTCTCCCTAAAGGTTCTTGGATGAACCTGAGCTAAGTAACATGCAGTTTACCATATCCACTAGTATTCTATTCTTTTGTTCAGCTGCACCATTGGATTGAGGTGTATAGGGGCCAGTTACCTCATGAATAATATTGTACTTTTGGCTGAATTCTAACATAAAATTTAAGGTATACTCACCCCATGATCAGATCTTAGGATCTTGATCTTCCTTTCAAGTTGATTCTCAGTTTCAATTTTATACACCTTGAACCAATTGAAAACTTCATCCATGGATTTGAGAAGATAGGTGTAACAGAATTTAGAATAGTCATTAATAAATGTCAAAAAATATCTTCTACTACCCCGGGTGATAACTCTGCTGGAGTCACACACATCACTATAAATTAGTTTGAGGAATTCAGAAATTTCTTGTGACAGAACGTAAAGGTGTTCGGGCATGTTTGTCTTAAACACATGTTTCACATCTAGAAGGTAAGTCAAAAGAAAATTTAGAAATGAGATTCAAGTTAATCATTTTATTGATAGAACTGAAGTTGACATGGCCCAATCTTCTATACTAGATATCACGAGACTCAATGTTCAAAGAAACATGAGATTTTATTATAAGAAGGATTAATTACATTGAGCGGAAAAGGCCATCACAAACAAAACCTTTTCCAAAGAAAATATTTGACTTGGAGATTACAAACTTATTGAATTCTTTAACAATCCTATAGCCAGCTTAGGAGGAGAAGATTTACTGTTCTCCGAAGTGTAGGTACATGTAGGGCATCTTGAAGAGTCAGAACTTTCCCGGAGGTCATTCTGAGATCAATGCATCCAGTTTCCTTTATCTCTCTAGTGGAGTCATCTGCCAAGCTCACTCTTCCTCCATGTTGTTCCTGATAAGATTTAAATCAGGAGCGATCAGTGCAGATATGAATATTTGCTCCTGAGTCTAACCACCAGTCCGAGAAGAAAGTGATAGAGTTGATAATAGGAAGAGAGGAATTAACCAAAAAGAGTTGGAGTTCAGTTCCACCATGTTGACCTTATGCCCGTCATTTTCTCTGTTTTCCTCTAGGTTGAGCTTTGACTGGTTCCACCTTCTGGTTAAAACATTGTGGTACCAAGTGATTGGTTCTCCTGCAGATGTAACAGAATCTTTCATCGGTGTTCTGGCCAGTGGTTTTGGGTTTGAAGGAGGAAGATTGTAAAGATTTGAAAGAAGTATTTGCATAAGGAGAAGAATGAAAGTGATTGGGTTTTTTTGAATTTCTTTCCCTTGAGATTCATAAATTTATGCTTCGACTTATCCTCCACCAAGTTGACTTTGGCTTTCAATTCAGATTTTGGTTTGAAATTTTGCCTATGTTGGTCTTCCATGCTAATCACATTAAGGGCTTGAATAAGGGTAAGGTTACCTTGCACATGACAGAGGTCTCCAGCAAAAGCTGACCATGAAGGAGGAAGTTTATTAATGAGACAGAACACTTTATAATCGTTGGAGAATTGATTTTCATTTGATTGAAGGTGTTGGATAAAATCCTGAAATTCATGAAGTTGATAATTGATAGGTTTATTATCAGACATCATGAATTTATTGAAGGAGGAGGAGGTGAATCTTTCGATTCCAGTATCATCGAGCTCATATTCTTCCTCAAGTGTTGTTCATAGTTTTTTGACACTCTTATATTCATAATATATGTCATATATGAAATCACCTAGAGGGGGGGGGGGTGAATAGGTGATGGCTATATGAAATATGGAAATAATGCGGAATTAAAAATCTACTTAACAATTTGCTCAAATTAAAAGACTTGCAATATAAAAGACAATAAGTAGTGCAAGAAATAAAAGGAGTTTGAGTTTAGAGAAAATTGAGCAAACGCAAACACGAGAATATGTTTCCGAGGTTCGAGCCACGCTCTACGTCCCTGCCTTCACACTTGAAGGATTTCCACTATTGTTGATCCCACTGGATCTCCAATACAAGGACACACTTGTCCTATCTCTCGTGATGCCGCAACACCACTCGGAGCACACTAGCTCGCTTGAGGCCGATGCCTCTACAACTTCGCTCAAGAAGAAAGATGATCACACTTGATCACAAAACGCTCACTTAGCACAATCCTATAACCAATATGTAGAAGTAGAACTTGGGATTGTGAAGTGCAAAAACTAGAGTGAAGTAGAGGGATTAGCTTCAAGTAGGTGTTTGGAAATTTTTGGCTTTGAAAATCTTTTTCTAAAAAGGCTTTTGAAAACTTGTAAATATTATCTCAAAAATTGTGTTTTATCATGTTGAAATGACCACCTATTTATAGGGGATGAAAAGACAAGCTAACAGCTAGAGAAATTCGTTGGGGTGAGATCCCAAAAAATCTGTCAGAAAATAGAGCTGTTGGAGTCTGTCAGACTTTTCTGACAACTACCGCTCGACCGGGTCGGTCGATCGTCAACGGTCATATTTCTAACCGTTGGGGGAAAACGGTCGGCCACCCGGGTCGACCGAAACAAACAGAGAGCACTGACAAGTGCCCGGTCGACCCGTGCGGTCGGCCGACGTGCACACATGCACAGCCGTGCACGTCGGTCGACAGGGTCGGTCGACCGGTGACTGTCAGATCTGAAAAACAGACTCTGAAAGAAGGAAAATTTTGGTTTGAAGGATTTTGGTTTAGGGATCTATATATGAGGTTCTAGACCTTATAGAGCTAAGAGTATGATCATCTATCAATACTCAAACATGTTCTATCTTTTTGATAAAAATCCTTTTTAATAAAAACTTGTTTTTCTAAAATCGTTTTTCCAAAACTAATTTCCAACTTCAGTTTTGACAAAATATTCTAAAATAAAAATTCTTTTTAAGCCATGAAGGAAACTATGTGTGTGTGAGTGACAATCCCAAATAATCTACCTCTATCATCTAGGTTTTGACAAAATGTCTCAAAAAGAAAAGTAAAATACAAATCTTGATCTTCTCTTCATTGTCTTGATCCCGAAGCTTTTCTATTGTGCTAGGCTTGGGAATGCAAATCTTTAGCGGCGTCCAAACTTGTGAGTCTTGATAGTGGAGTCGTCAAATCAACTTGTTTTGATCCTGAAATTCTTTTAAACAAGATTGTTAAATACATAACTAAATATGGTTTGTTATCATCAAAATATCCATCGAGATATCGGGCTAATGGCCTTTGGGCCAACAATCTCCCCCTTTTTGATGATGACAAAACATATGTAGTTATTACAAATATTTTGAGTGGAGACTTCAAGTGAAGCTCCCCCTCAACACATGCATATCATAAAAATATACTCAGGCATAAATAAATGACATAAATAATAAGTGATCATACACAAGTCCATGCCAGAAATAACTCATGCCATAAAGGATAACACATGTTCATACATAGATAAAAGAAAAGACACATGCCCATAACACAAACATCAAATATCAAGTACATGTCCACAATACAAAATACAAACAAACAAAATATAAGCCCAGAAATGAAATGTCTCTCAGAATATCTCTCCCATCAATAACTCTCCCCCTTTTTGACATCATCAAATAAGGGGAAGTCACTCAGCACCATCATCGTCCTCCTCATCATCATCTTCCTCAGACGAGCTCTCCTCAGCATCACCCTCAGCCATCTGCTCATCACCATCATCATCCTCATCAGAAGAAGAAGCTGCCTCCTCTGGATCAATACCTGCAACACCTGGCTGAGGTGGTGAAGCAGCAGAAGGAGCCCTGACAGGAAATGGAGGGCCGGAGGAAGGAAGCGGTCGGGCAAAAGACGTGGGATCTGGACCAAGCATGTTGAGCTTCACAAAGAGTGCCTCAAATTGCGAGTCCACGAATCTCATGGAGTCAGCAAAGTAAGACATGTCATTGCGAAGTCCTTGAAAACGCGAGTCCATCTCTGCGCGAAGTGCTGCATCCGCCGCAGAAAACTGGGTCAGTCGCTGCTCGACCCAAGACTGATGCTCCTAGATCTGAGTACGAATCTCAGATGAAATGAAGGCCTGAAGATCAGGAGACATGAAAGGCCCTGGAGCAGAGGAAGTCCCTGGGGCAGAAGAGGACCCTGGGGCAGATGATGACCCTGGAACATTAGCAGGAGGAACAAGAGGCTGCTCAGGAGCGACTTGTCGCGCCCTGGCTTGCATCCTCTTCAAAAGGGTGCTATCTAAGTTCACAGAGGGTTCAGAGGGACTTTCTGAGGATAGATCAAAACCTAGTTGTTTGAGGAGATAAGTGATGAGTATCCCATAAGGCAAATGCCTACCAGGCATGCAGATTTGATCAGAAGCCATGTGTGAAGTTATGAAATGGGTGTTGGCCCAAAGGCCTTTCACTCTAGTTTTGATGATGATTAACTCATGTAGTTATGTGTACTAATAATCTTGTGATTTTAGTTTTAGACCATTAACCAAGATATTAGTTGGTGTTTAGCTTCAACAAGATGATTTGGAAGCTTGCACATGTTGATTCAAGAGCCCAAGCGTCAAAGATCATATATAGCACTTGCTTGGTGAATCACGGTTTGGACCGAGTCAACTTGGAGACGGCGCTCTACAAGAAGACTTAGGTATCCCTAGTTTAGTTTGTGTTTAGAACCTAATTGTAAAGATTAGAATAGTATGATAATGCTCAAGTTCACAACACACACGTTTCATGTTTTGAATATTGGTTTTTGGTTTTTCGGTTTTAGGTTTAACCGATTTTGGTTTGCATGAATAGATTTTTTATCAAAACAAGTTTACATGGTTTATGTATATTAGATTTGTTCTATATACATGCATGCTTCAATTGTTTAGACAAACTTTGTTTGATAATCTATTCCATGTGTTTTATGTTTTGGTATTTACAACAAAACATATTTTTGGACTTAATGACAAAAATCATGATATATATATGTTTCTTGTATATTGAATTTCTATTCATATACAATATGCTTCAAAGTGTTTAAATATCATATTTTTGTATCATGGATGAGTTTTAGACAATGTGTATTTTCTATTCAAAATACAAGGTTTTAGAAAATACGGTTTTTGGTTTTTGGCAAAATTTCTATGACACAAAAATAGTCAAATATGTTTGAAATTTGTGTTAGGATTTTTAACACAAGTTTGTATTTCAATATAAAATGATAAAACTATTTTTGTGGAATTTTAGAGATTTTGTGGGATTTATTATAATATTTTTTCCCCAGATTTCAGACCTGATTTTTGTCTGCCAGGCTTGGCCGGTCGACTGGTACGGTCGACCGCACCAAAGAAGCCAGTCGACCGTTCCGGTCGACCGACGTGCACGGATACGTGCATGCTGGCTGACTCTGTATCCGGTCGACCGAAGCGGTCAACCGACGGAGAACTGTTGGCTCTCAGGAATTCTCGGTCGACCGAGGCGGTCGACCGGTAGCCACAACGGTTCAGAATTTGACCGTTGGGCGGTCGACCGGGCCGGTCGACCGGAAGGCTATTTCTGGCAAATATTCTTAAACGGATAGTTTTCTAAATTGCCTATAAATACCCCATTTGAGAGAGTTTTTCTTGAAGAATTTTTGAGCTAAAATTTTCTATCTCTCTGGTGTTTTTGCTGCAAGAAAAAAAAATAAGTTTTTGGATTCAAAGTGAACAATCTTTTGTGTTTTTGATTAGGGTTTGAAAAACCAAAGAAAAGGGATTTTGGGAAAAGCTTTTGTTTGAACTTCTATATCTTGATTTCATTTGTTTCCCAAAGGTTTTTCTTTGAGTTGCTGGTTTCATATCCCTTGGTTTTCTCCACACTTGAGCTAAAATCTACTATCTATATCTATAGGTTATTTGTGTGGAAGTTGTTTGTGGTTGTTGTTGTGACCACCAAGTTGTAACCCAATCTTTTCTTAGCTTTGTGCTTTGGGTTGTATCCCTCTAGTTGAGAGGTGATCCTTGTATTGGTTGGTGATTGGGAGTTTGTTGTATTGGTTTGTATATTTGCCTCAAGGAGGAGGTTGTGATTGTTGGAGTTTGCCTCAGGGAGGAGGTTGTAAAGAGAAGAGTGTTGGGTACTCCTTGTAAAGGGTCCTAGGTGGACGAGCTAGTGGAAATCCTTCGTGTGTCGAAGGCGGGGATGTAGAGCTGGGTGCTCGAACCTCAATAACATATCTTTGTGTTTGCGCTTGACTCATTGGCTCTCTCTACTCTCTCTTTACTTTGTGCCTTGCATTTATTTTCATTGCTCATTCATATTTGCTTGGCTTGGTTGTGTGCATCACTTGTTGATAGCACTTGAGTGTAATTTGCATTAAGTTTTTAAATTCCGCATTTAGTTCATAGATTAGCATTGTCACCTATTCACCCCCCCCTCTAGGTGACTTTTCAATGGGGGACATTAATCTTAATGCCTCTGAGAAGGCAATAGACTATCAGTGGAACAGGACCCCTAGCATGGCTATACTCCCCAGACTTGGGTAAAATGTTGTAAAAGACAAATTTGGCAAGGACTTGGGCGGTGAAAGTGAACTTGTTCACCTCCTCATTCCTTACCAAACCGGGGTTGTCATCCCCGTGGATCAAAGTGGAAGCGGTGAGCGCAGACTCACCGTCCGGATAGATAAAGTCATGGAGATCAAAAGAGTATACATCAACTCCTCCAGAGGAGAGATGCAATAACTCAGCAAATTGATCTAGAGGGATGTCAATGTCTCTCCCTAGAACTCTAGATCTAACATGGTTTCCCTCGAATGCAAAATTTGTATAGAAATAAGGCACGAGAGAGGTATAAACTGGTTCCCTAATGGCCATAAATTGGTCCAATGAATTATTTCTCAAAATATGAGGGATGTTAAGGTGCTCAAAGTCTTGGAGAATAACACATCTCCCAGAAATGATGGTTCTTTTAGACAGTAGGATATACCTATTCTCAGCAAGATCATTAACAAAAGGTCGTTTAGGTCTAGTGGAAGATGATGAAGGAGCCACAGATTTGCCCTTCTCAGCTCTAGATCTCTTAGTCATTATGAAATTTTGGTGAAAATTGAGAGATCTAGGTTAAAATTGAGAGATCTAGTTCAAAAACAATTAGGGCTAGATCTAAAAGCTAAGGAAACAAAAGATCTTGACAAGAGATTGAAGAACACAAGACTAGAGAGCAAGATTCACAAGAAAAATCAGATTTTTACCTGAAAGAAGAAATTAAGAACCCTAGATTGAAAATTCCTTGAAATCGGACGGAGAACAGGCCTGAAAGTGATGATCCAACACAAAATAGAGAGAATAAAACTTGGATTTGGAGTGGATTTGAGTGGGGTGAAGAGAATAGAATTTTTGAGAGAGAGGAGAAAGGGGATCGGCTGAGAGAAGTGAGAGAGAGAGAGAGAATGGGCTATAAATAAAGTGGTTAGGGCAGATTCTCGATGCACGATCGACCGGTCCGGTCGACCCAAAAATCCCGAGAGCTCTGACAGACAGAGCGGTCGACCGCAGCGGTCGGCCGAAAAATCCCGAGAGCTCTGACAGATCAAGCGGTCGACCGCAGCGGTCGGCCGGCTACAGAAAAGAATAAAAAGGTATTCTTCCAGGCAAAGTCGATCGACCGGAACTCAGAGCCGGTCGGCCGGTCTTGCCCAAAATCTGTCAACAGCAAAAGACTCTAAAAAAATTTAATAAATGATAAACAAATAATAGGCAGGATATATTTAACATACCAAATTTTAAAAAAACATGTTTTAAAACTTTATTAGTTAAAATTCACACAAGACATTTTAATTTTTATTTTTCATATAAAAACAAAGATTTAGAGATGTTGAAGCCGAATACCCGGTGAAGGGTTCTGAACTCCATCCTCGAGATTCCTCTAAATATGAGTTGAGGTGCGCAATTGTCATCTCTAATGTATATGTTTTAAATATGAATTTTTTTTTAAATATTTATTTTAGTTTTTGACAAAAAGGTGTATATAGATACATGATCAAAACTAGACATGTGGACAAGCAAAAAGAGTATGACATAAATACAATATATCAATCATGAAAACAAGGTATATACACAAGCATGATGGAAATGTGAGTTTACACTAACACATATCAATGTAGCACAAAAAGTAAACTAACAATCCTATGTATTTGTATATATACACAAAAAATTAAAACTTTTTAAATGGAGAAGTTACCAAACAAGGGCAATCTCCAAAATAGGTGCCTCCATGATAGTGATGCAAGCGCGATGTGATCTTTGAGCTTTGATACATCCACCACCCGGGCACCGTCTCCCCCTAAGTCTTGGAGGATGAAGATCCACCTGTTTCAACTAAATTGGGTGGGTCTTTTGGTACCCATATTTTCTTGGGTCCTATTTGATTAGTACCGGGGCGAACCCAAACATGTTTATTGTTCATATTATGTTTAGCAAAACAAAATTTTTCTAGATGGCCTTTGCGGCCACAATGCGTGCAAACATAAATCCTACCACTACCATACATGTGTGCATGCTTGTGAGTGTGTGCATGTTTCCGTGCATGAGTATGGTGAGTGTGTTTCCCTTGGTTACTCCTTTGGGAAACCTAGATGCAAACTTGTTTAAATCAAAAGCACATTTTTTGAGAGTTGAATCTAAAACATCAACCTGTTTTTGCATTTCAACAAAATCATTTTTATTACAAGATACAATGGGGGTTTTCCCTTTACAAGCTAATTTATAGTTTTCAAAATCAATCTTTATTTTCTTAAAAGCACTAGACAAATCATTTTTCTCTTTTTCAATAATATTAATTTTATCTTTTAAAGAATCATTTTCCCTTTTTAACTTTTTATTATGAGATTGAGAAATCTCATACCTATGTTGAAGTTCTTCAAAGAATTGGGCTAACTCATCCATAGTTAGCTCATCATCATCTATAGAGTTGTCGAGTGTTACCTTAGATGCATCGTCTCCATGTGCCATGAAACACATGTGTGCGGCGTCGTTCTCCTCTTCGGATTCTGACTCCGTGTCGTCCCATGTGGCCACCATTGCTCTTTTCTTCTTTGGGACATTCTTGGAGGTGGTAGCTTGGAGAGCGGGGCAATCGGCAATGAGATGTCCGATCTTCTTGCAATGGAAGCAAGGACCGGGTTCTTCTCTTTTCCTTTCGAATATTCCTTGAGGTTTCCCTCTTCGGAAGTTGCTTTGCCTCCCTTTCTTCTAGAACATTTTGCCCACCTTCTGGATGAGCATGGAAAAGTCCTCATCGCAATCTTCCGATGAGTCTTCCTCGTCATGAATGGTTGAAGTGGCTTTGAAGGCGAGTGCTTTCTTCTTTGGCGCCTCCCTTTCTTCTCTTACTTTCATCTCCATCTCATGTGTCTTGAGATTTTCGATGAAGCCGGAGAAGTCCATCTCCTCCCTATCGTTGAGCTCTTTGAGGGTGGTTGCCTTTACTTCCCATGCTTTGGGAAGAGCTCTAATGACCTTCCTTATCTTTTGGTCATTATCAATCGCGTCACCTAAAGAAGATAAAGCATTAGTAATCTTGGTGAAACGTGTGAGCATGTCATCAATGCTCTCATTATCAAACATATAAAAATTCTCATATTGAGAACGCAACAAGTCAATCTTAGATCTTTTGACTTGTGACGTTCCCTCATGAGTCACAATTAAAATATTCTAAACTTCAAATGCGGATTTGCAATTTATGATGTGAGATAGGTCATCATCATTTAGGGCTTGGGTCAAGGCATATTGGGCTCTAGCATTTGCCTCATAGTCCTTGGAGGTGTCCTCGGACCATGAACTCTCATCGGTGAGAGGTTCTACAAATTCTTTTGTTATGGCCCTAGCAACCCTAACTCTTAGAGATTTAAGGAATAGGTTCATCTTGACCTTCCAAATGGGGAAGTTCAAGCCATCAAATTTTGGTGGGGACTTGATGCTTGAAAAATCAAGTGATGCCATGGGTAATGAGTATGATGCACAATAAATGAAGAATGCAACAAATAATATAGCCAAATACAAGGATCTCCCTAAGGTGGTTAAACCAAATGGTAGGGTTAGGCTCTGATACCAAATTGAAATCACCTAGAGGGGGTGAATAGGTGATGGCTATATGAAATATGACAATAATGCGGAATTAAAAATCTACTTAACAATTTACTCAAATTAAAAGACTTGCAATATAAAAGACAATAAGTAGTGCAAGAAATAAAAGGAGTTTGAGTTTAGAGAAAATTGAGCAAACGCAAACACGAGGATATGTTTCCGAGGTTCGAGCCACGCTCTACGTCCCCGCCTTCACACTTGAAGGATTTCCACTATTGTTGATCCCACTGGATCTCCAATACAAGGACACACTTGTCCTATCTCTCGTGATGCCGCAACACCACTCGGAGCACACTAGCTCGCTTGAGGCCGATGCCTCTACAACTTCGCTCAAGAAGAAAAATGATCATACTTGATCACAAAACGCTCACTTAGCACAATCCTATAACCAATATGTAGAAGTAGAACTTGGGATTGTGAAGTGCAAAAACTAGAGTGAAGTAGAGGGATTAGCTTCAAGTAGGTGTTTGGAAATTTTTGGCTTTGAAAATCTTTTCTAAAAAGGCTTTTGAAAACTTGTAAATATTATCTCAAAAATTGTTGTTTTATCATGTTGAAATGACCACCTATTTATAGGGGATGAAAAGACAAACTAACAGCTAGAGAAATTCGTTGGGTGAGATCCCAAAAAATCTGTCAGAAAATAGAGCTGTTGGAGTCTGTCAGACTTTTCTGACAACTACCGGTCGACCGAGTCGGTCGACCGTCAACGGTCATATTTCTGACCGTTGGGGGAAAACGGTCGGCCGCCTGGGGCGACCGAAACAAACAAAGAGCACTGACAAGTGCCCGGTCGACCCGAGCGGTCGCCGACGTGCACACATGCACAGCCGTGCACGTTGGTCGACAGGGTCGGTCGACCGGTGACTGTCAGATCTAAAAAACAGATTCTGAAAGAAGAAAAATTTTGGTTTGAAGGATTTTGGTTTAGGGATCTATATATGAGGTTCTAGACCTTATAGAGCTAAGAGTATGATCATCTATCAATACTCAAACATGTTCTATCTTTTTAATAAAAATCCTTTTTAATAAAAACTTGTTTTTCTAAAATCATTTTTCCAAAACTAATTTCCAACTTCAGTTTTGACAAAATATTCTAAAATAAAAATTCTTTTTAAGCCATGAAGGAAACTATGTGTGTGTGAGTGACAATCCCAAATAATCTACCTCTATCATCTAGGTTTTGACAAAATGTCTAAAAAAGAAAAGTAAAATACAAATCTTGATCTTTTCTTTATTGTCTTGATCCCGAAGCTTTTCTATTGTACTAGGCTTGGGAATGCAAATCTTTAGTGGCGTCCAAACTTGTGAGTCTTGATAGTGGAGCCGTCAAATCAACTTGTTTTGATCCTGAAATTCTTTTAAACAAGATTGTTAAATACATAACTAAATATGGTTTGTTATCATCAAAATATCCATCGAGATATCGGGCTAATGGCCTTTGGGCCAACAATATAGACTATCCAAGTGAATTTCTCAGATTTCACACCCTTAGGATGATCAGGATTGGCCATAGTGACATGATGGAGCTACTGAATTTTGTATCCAAGTTATTGAGAATGTCAGAATTTAGTTAAGAAAGTAGTATTAAATAGAAAATAATGTGACAAGTGATCAAACGAGATCAAACAATTACATCTAGAAATAGAGAATAGTAAATAGTTAAAGAATTAGAGAAATATTTCAGATTAATTTCTAAAAATGATCTAGCATGAATTTTATCAGATATGATAAAGAATTTAGACAATGCAAGCAATGATAAGTATTAAAGCAGTTTACAGCATGCAAGCAGTGATATATATATATATATATATTATATATATATATATATATATATATAATATATAGAGAGAGAGAGAGAGAAATGTATATCAGCCCGCGGGCTGAGAGTACTATCTCAGCCTGCGGTGACGTGGCTCAATTTGTCACCTCACTGACTTGCGGCTCGCTTTTAGGTAGAAGTTAAATTACCAAATACCCCTTATGATAACTTTTCCTTATTGTTTATTATTATTTTTTCCCCTTTTATTTTTGCCGCTCTTTATAGGATATAAATTACTTTTCGCCCTATTTCTTTACCTCTTTTTTGAAAGATCTAGTTTCTCCTTTTCAGCCTGCGATAAAATTTTTTTTGAAAATATAAAATCTTTTCAGATCATTTTTTCAGCCTGCGATAAAATTCTACTTTATAGTTTAATTTTTTTGTATATAATGTAGTCAGAGTCTTTGGTCGCATTGTACATTTAAACTGCGACCTTAGTCAAAGTCTTTGGTCTGTAACACTCAATCTTATTGATTCTGCTGTCACCAGACCTCAAGAAGAAGATTGCTCTTAGTCAACAAGGGATTTTTTGATGTTTAGTCTTCTTGGCTACTTTGATGTTTAGTCTTCTTTGTAACACTCAATCTTATTGATTCTGCTGCCACCAGACCTCAAGAAGAAGATTGCTCTTAGTCAACAAGGGATTTTTTTGATGTTTAGTCTTCTTTGTACTGCTATATTGTAACACTCAATCTTATTGTATAAGAGATCATTTTGTATCATTTGCACATGCCTGGAGATAAATGCCTGGACATAAATAAAAAGCATATTTGTTTTTTTAATAAACTACGAACTTGTTCGCAGCCATGCATTGCAAACAAAACAACTATGACCATAGATGACACTGCGACCAAGGTCGCATAAGATACATTGCAAACAGTAACTACTGCGACCAGGGTCGACACTGTGACCAAGTTTGCGACTAAGCAACTGCTGCGGTGACGTGTCACCTCGTCGCAGTGTTGTTGTTGACCTCGTCGCAGTGTTGTTGTTGATTAAGACTAAAGACCAGCAATAGCGACCAAGATTGCAGATTATTTTTTAAGACTGCGGCCATCAACTGCGACCAATGTCGCAGTGTTGTTGTTGATTATTTATAAAGACCACCAACTGCGACCAAGGTCGCTGTGTATTTTATTAAGAATAAACACCAACAACTGCGATCAAGGTCGCAGTTTATTTTATTAAGACTACGGTCGTTTATTTTATTAAGACTACGGTCAGAAACTGCGACCAAGGTAGCAGTGTTGTTGTTGATTAAGACTAAAGTCCAGCAACTGCGACCAAGGTCGCAGTGTATTTATTAAGTCTGCGTCCAGCAACTGCAACCAATGTCGCAACCTTTCATTTTAAAAATTTATAAGGGTGAAGTAATATAATTATTAACTGCGTCCATGGTCGCAGTATATTCGTTTAGCGTAAAATATTTAAAATGAAGGTTTGTAACAATTGTACAGCATTTTCAACCAAGACATAGTAGTAAAAAATGTAATTCACACAATTAACTTTAGAAACAGATTTATATATATTTAAAAAAAACAAAATACAATTTTTTTAAACTTCTAATCCTCGTCATCACCATCGTAATGAGAAAGAAGTTTGCGACTTTGGTCGCAGTACTGAAGGAGGTCGCATTGCTATACGATAGCATGTTTCCTCCGGTATTCTTTATTCTGTATTAAGTATGCGACCATGGAATATTTTTTTACTTTTCAATGCTAGAAGTCGCCGTCGTCATATAAAAGGGGTATTTTTGTCAATTTGTTTCACGATTGTTTAGGCGGGATTTTTTTGATTTTTTTGGCGCCCACACTCTGCGACCGATGTGTGGCATATATTCAGCCACGTCCCGCAGGCTGAGAAACTCTCTCAGCCTGCAGGCTGAGGTACAGTAAGCCCATATATATATATATATATATATATATATATATATATATATATATATATATATATATATATATATATATATATATATATATATATATAGATTCACACACACACACACACACATATACAAAATATATATGCATATATATATATATATATATATATATATATATATATATATATATATATATATATATATATATATATATATAAGTATCGGAACAATTTATAACATGTAATATTGTAACAGATTAATCAAACCTTGTTCTTAACAAAGAGCAGGAAGCAGTTTATCGCATGAAAGTAAGTAATAACAATTATAAACTTTTTGATCCTTTAGATTGTTGGGTGTTAACTGTGCTATTTTCTTAAATCATACAAATCAATTATCTTGAAAAACAGATTAAATTAACTTCCTAGCATGCTGGCATAAAACTAAACAGAGATAGAAAATTAAATCTGGCATGGGGAATGCAGTCGCGTAGTCGCTACCCTAAAGGATCAAAAGCCCGTCTTCTTGCTCAGACGTTGATTCGATTTTGTCCGTCAGCGGTAAAAGAATCCCATGGCATCACTAACACTTGGCCTAGGATAGTAGGTAGAGCCTCTTACTCAGAGTTTTGTCTAGCACGCCGGAGTTGGGGTTTTTGGGGGAGTTTTGAAGAAATTTTTAAAGAGCAATATTTCCTACATTCTACAGAGTTTTTTAAGCAATGTTTTTAAAGAGTTTTTGAGCTCCAAATTCATATCTCTATTTGGCTTCAAAAGTTTTGGAAAATCAAAGAAAACAAGTGTTGGGAATTTTTAGTTTCAAGTCTAAAATTTTTATATAATTCAAGAAGTTTTCCCAAGTGTAATTTTTTGTGCTCCACTTTCAAAATCTTTGTTTTCTTACAAGCTTGAGCTATTCATTACAAATCTATCCTCTAAGATCTTATACTGTGAGAGGTATTATTTATGATGTTTGTGATCACCAAGCATTGTAACTACTCTTTTTCTTTGTGCTTTGGTTTTATGCCTTCCCTCTTGTGTAGAGGTGATTGCTTTGTGCATAGACTTATGCCTTAACTTTGTGCTTCTTCTTGTGTAGAGGATTGATTTTATATTTTTTGTGGAGTCCTTAGTGGATATAATAGAAATTCTTCTAGGTGAAATCGAGGATATAGGGCTTGGTGTTCGAACCTCGAACATATCTTTATATTTGCATTTGGCTCTCTCTCTAATTCTACTTTTTTTATATCTTGCATTGTTATTATTGTTCACCTATACATGCTTAATATAGTGCTTATACTTGTATCATTCCAAGAGAGCTATTGAAGCACCTCAACTCATAATCTAGAAGAATCTTGAGGAGAAGTTCTAGAGCTCTTCACTGAAAATTCGGCTTCACTTTTTGGATATCTATTATTATAGTATAAAAGTTTAATTTCATATCTTAGCATTACACCTATTCACCCCCTTCTAGGTGCACTTCAATTGGTATCAGAGCTAGTACTTTTGGTATTCAGTTCAATAACCTAGGAGTAATCCTAAATTTGCTTATCACATATTTGCTTTACACATTCCTATTTGCTTCACACACTCATGAATTATCTTACTCTACTTATGTTTGATGTTTCTAATATTGACATGTGGAAATTAAAAATTAGTTCATATCTTAAAGCCTTAAGATTACATATTTATTTTTCCACCACTAAGAAAATATCTATTGAAAATTTCAAATACTTAGAGGCTAATGTATAAGCTATGATTGTACTAAAGCAAACACTTAGCAATACTCATCTTTCTATAGTTTCTCATTATGATTTCGCTTTTTAATGTGGAATGTTGGAACTTAGATTATGATAATAAAAAACACATGCCTATATGTACATATACTTCCTCACATTTGTGATGCAGGTTTATTGGTGCTCAAATTGAAGAGATACAACTCCAACATTGTGTTCATGGAGCACAAGATTATTGAATGATGTTTATAATTTTATGTATTTTTTAATTTTAGAAGATTGTTAGAAGCCTTGATCATACACACAAAATACTTCTATAGTCGACTAATATGTCCTATAGTCGACTTATCCCCTTCTATAGTCGACTAATATGTCCTATAGTCGACTTGCTTCTTTCTATAGTCAACTAAATATGTTTACAGAGAGTTGTCCATTCTCTGATTTTCAAACGTTCACAAAGTTAGTCGACTAATCATCAGTTATAGTTGACAAAGTTTAGTTTCCAGAGACTTATCTATTTGTATCAGTCAGTTATAGTCAACTTGAACCAATGTCTAGTTAACTAACCTAGGCAAAAAACATATTAACTAGTAGACTAATTGCCTATCCTAGTCGACTAATAGTCAACTTCTGATTGTTAGACAGTTTTGATATTCTGGTATTTTTTTCAACGTTTAAATATTCAAATTTGAATTGGATAACTACCTAGATGACCCTTGTTCTCACCTATAAATAGGGATGTTATCTCTGGGTTTAATCACTAATTCAATTCACAAGTTTTCTATCTAAAAACTCTGATAAAGTTCTGTTTTGCAAAAAATTATTTTTCACTTTCTATTTTTCACACCATTCCAATCCTTTGTGAAGAATTCTGAGAGTCCTCTTATAAGAAACCTTGTCTAGTCATTCACATACTAGATTCACACTTATAAAATATATTGTATTTAATAAAAAAAAGTGTCTTCTTGGTGTAAAGAAGAGGTGTCCAAATTTGACGAAGGGTGTTTTGTCAAGTGGTGTACTGAAGTTGATTTTGAGGTATTTCAAAATCAAGAAAGAAAAATCTCAAGACTTTGAGACTAGATGTAGGTCACAAGGACTTAATTAGGATAAAATCTCTCGAGTTTGCGTTTGCATTTTTCTAAGATTTATTCTGTGCTTTTATTTTACTGCAAGTTTATATTTTGTGATTAGAATTTTATAAACACTATTCACCTCTCTCTATTATTTATATTGCCTTATTTATAGATCCTACACTTGGTATCAGAGCAATGTTCAAGGATGGCAACGAAATTTTCTTCATCACAATTTAAGGAAGGACATTTTACACAACGATCACTATTGTTTGATGCATCAAACTGCAAATATTGAAAGTATAGAATGAAAATCTACTTGCAATCACTTAACCATGAACTTTGGAATGTCATGGAAGCACCATACACCAAGCCTACTACCAATTATGACGCTTGGAGTAAAGAACAAAAGAAGTCTGTCAATCTTGATGCCAAAACAATGAACGTGCTTTTCTGTACCTTGAACAAAGAATTCAATCGTGTGTTAACGATCAGATCTGCAAATCAAATGTGGCAGATTTTACAGGTAACACATGAAGGTACCAATAAAGTAAAAGAATCTAAAATTTCTAATTCTTATTCACAGGTTTGAACTCTTCAAAATGAAGGAGAATGAAACAATTGCGGAAATGGTCACAAGATTCACTGATAATACAAATTCTTTAGTAGCACTTGGAAAGGAATATACTCAAGTTGAAAAAATTAGAAAAATTTTCTGTGCACCCACATCAGATGGGAGAAGAAGACTACAGCCATAAAAGAAGCAAATGATCTATCAACAATGTTATCAGAAAATCTTATTGGTAATTCGATGGCATATGAAGTCCAACTTTAGGAAGAAGGATGAACAACAATTCAAGAAGATAGTACTTGCCTTCCATATATCCTCAGACTTGGACAATTTAGATGATAATGAAGAGGAGATGGAGAAGATTTCAAGAAAATTCAAAAAATTCTTAAAACAAGGTAAGTTTAAAAAGAATAAGAATACTAATGATAATCCACTTCGTTTTAAGTGTAATTAATCAGGTCATATAAAGAAGGATTGCCCATTGCTAAAACCCAAAGGAAACTTCAAGAACTTCAATAAATTCAACAAAAAGAAGAAAACTTTCCGAGCCACTTGGGATGATAGTGATTCATTTTTCTCTGATGAAAAATAAGCCAATGAAACTGTCAATGTTTGCTTCATGACTCAAGAAGATTAGAAACAAAAATTTTCTTTAATGATGAATTATTGATGCTTTTAATGACTTATATGTTGATCTCAAAAATGAAAAAGTTAAAAATAAAGTTTTAATAAGACAAACTTGAAAACTTAACAAAAAAAGTTTACTTCATATTTCACAAACATCTTTCTTAAATTCTCAAAAATCTAAATTTGAAAAAGATATTTCATTTTTGAAAAAAGATAATGAGAATTTTTTAAAAGAAAATATTTTGCTTAAAAAGAAAACTTTTTCTTTAAATTCTAGAATTTCTGTTTTAGATAAAGAAATGTCAAGTTTCAAAATTAAATATGAAGAAATTTTAAAACATATAACAAAATTTAATAAGGGAAAAGAAAATCTAAATGATTTATTATCTTACCAAAAGATTTAAAATAATCATTTTGGTCTTAGATTTTCAGGAGATAAATTTGAAAAATCTATACATGTTGGTCTTGGATTTTCAAAAGATAAATTTGAAAAACCTACACATTTTTATAAAAAGAATAATTATGATACATATAATCTTTTGTTATTAAGAAACACATAATACCATGTCAAAAAGACCTAGGTATAAATATATTTGGATTCCTTAAAATTTAAATACATTGGATTAAAATGCCTATATTACATCATATATACAACAAGTTTGCAATTCTTGTAATTATTTTATACTAACAAGTGAAAATCAAATTCAAATCGGATTTGGATTCTTAAAGGCTAATCTTTTTCGGATCCTATCATAATGGGTACCATACAAAATATTTTATCTTATAGATACCTCATAAAGAAAATTAGATAATTGATAGCGGTTGTTTCAAACACATGATCAGCCATATACAACTACTGTCTTCTGTTCAAATCAAGAAAGGAGGAATAGTAACATTTGAAGACAATAACAAAGAAAAAATTATTGGTATTGGCATGGTTGGTAATATTTCAAAGCCCCTTATTGAAAATGTTCTTTTGGTAAGAGGTCTAAAACACAACCTATTAAGTATTAGTCAATTATGTGATAAGGTTTATAAAATAGTTTTGAAAAAAGATGCTTGTCTTATATATGATACTAACATGAAATATATACTATTTAAAGGTTCATGTAATAATAACATTTATGAGTTATCAATGACTTGTTTATCATCAAATGATAACTTATGTTTAATTACTTCTAATAATGACTATTTTCTCTGGCATAAAAGATTTGGTCATTTAAATATGTAAACTATTTCTAAGATTTCTAATTTTGATTTAGTTAAAGGTCTTCCAAAAATATCTTTCAAAAAGGATTATTTTTGTAATTCTTGTTAATTAGAAAAATAAGTTAAATCAACTTTTAAATCAAAAGATTTGATTTCTAGTCATAGACCTTTAGTGTTGCTGCATTTGAATTTATTTTATCCTACACGTGTTTCTTTTTTAAATAAAAGTAGATATGTTTTTTTATTGTTGATGATTATTCTCGTTTTACATGGGTAATATTTTTAAAAAATAAAAATGATACTTTTGATGAGTTTTCAAGCTTTTATAAAAGAATTCAAAATCAAAGTGTCTAAACATAGTCATTATTCGAAGTGATCTTGGAGGAGAATTTGAAAATAAATTTTTTACAAATTCTGTGAGAAGTAGGGTATTACACATAGCTTTACTTTTCCTAGAACTTCTCCTCAAAACGTGTTGTTGAGAGAAAGAATAAGACTTTACAAGAATGTGCTAGAACTATGCTTATGGACTGTGATTTATCAAAATATTTTTGGGTTGAGGTAATTGCTACTGCATCTTATGTTTTAAATTGTGTGCTTATTTAACCTATTTTGAACAAAATATGTTATGAATTATTTTATGACAGAATTCTAGAATTTTCTTATTTAAAGATTTTTGGGTTTAAATGTTTTATCTTAAATACTAGAGATGCTTTAGACAAATTTGATGCTAGATCCAATAAAGATATTTTTGTTGGTTATTCTACCTATTGTAAAGCATATAAAATCTTTAATAAGAACGTATCAACTATTGAAGAATCATTGTATGTTAAACATAAGGAATCTTTAACTAAACCTGTTATTGATACTTCTTCACATGATGATGATATATATACTCCTATTATTGATAATATTATTACATATTATGATGATACTAATATCTCTAACTTTGATGAGACTCCTACTGAATTATTTAAAGTATATATTAAGGTAAAGAATTATCCACATAAGTTAGTTATTGGAGATATCTCTCAAGGTGTTCAGACTAGATCCAAGTTGAACTATATGACACATATTGCCTTCATATCTCTTGTTGAATCAAAGAATATCAAAGAAGTATGTGCAGATGATTTTTGGATAATAGCAATGCAAGAAGAGTTGAATCAATTCATCAGAAATGATATTTGGGGTCTTGTACAATGACCTACTGATCATTTAGTCGTCGTTACCAGATGAGTTTTCAAGAACAAACTCGATGAATCAGGTCAAATTATTAAGAATAAAGTAAGGTTAGTTGCACAAGGATATAATAAAGAAGAAGGTATTGATTTCGATAAAACTTATGCTTCAGTAGCTAGACTTGAATTTATTTGTATTTTACTTGCTTATACTTGTTTTATGGATTTTAAATTTTATCAAATGGATGTTAAAATTCCCTTTCTAAATGGTTTTATTAAAGAAACTGTTTATGTTGAACAATCTCCAAGTTTTGAACATGAAAAATTTTCAAACCATGTTTTAAACTTAAGAAAGTTTTGTATGGTTTAAAACAAGCACCTCGTCCTTGGTATGATAGATTAAAAAGTTTCCTTTTAAAAACTCTGATTTTAAGATTGGTAAAGCAGATACAAACTCTTTATTAAACATGTCAATAAAGATGGCTTTATTATACAAGTTCTGTTGATGATATCTTATTTCAATCTACTAATGATAAACTTTGTCAAGAATTTTCTAAGACATTGCAGAATGAATTGAGATGAGTCACATGGGTGAACTAAACTACTTTCTCGGTCTGCAAATGAAGCAAATGAAAAATAAAATCTTCATTTCTCAATGCAAGTATGCAAAGGAACTACTTAAAAGATTTGAAATGAAAAATTCTGATAGCAAAAGCACTCATATGAGTACTACTATATTCTTAGATAAAGATGAGAATGGTAAGAGTGTTAATTAAAAGCTATACTGAGGTATGATTGGCTCATTACTATATATTACTTCAAATAGACCTAATATTATATTCAGTGTTTGCTTATATGATAGATATCAGTCTAACCCTAAGGAATCACACCTTAAAGAAGTGAAAAGGATTCCTAGATATATTAATAACACAGTTAACTACGGTCTATTTTATCCAAAATCAAGCATATTTAATTTAATATCATATTGTGATATTGATTTTGCTGGATGTAAATCTAATAGAAAAAGTACTAATGGTACTTGTCACTTTTTGTAACATCACCAGTATCATAGTTCAGTAAAAATAAAATTATGTATCATTATCAACAACCGAAGCAGAATATATTATTGCCAGCGTTATATGTGCACAGATTTTATGTATGAAATAAACTTTACTTAATTATGGTATTTATATCACAAATTCACATATTATGTGTGATAATACCAGTGCTATTAACTTATCAAAAAATCCCATTCAACATTCACGCATATTGATATTCGACATTATTTTTTACGTGATGAAGCTTTAAAGGGTGATATTTCTTTAAGTTTTTTACCAATTGATAATCAAGTAGTAGAATTTTTTACAAAATCTCTTAAGGAGGATATGTTTATGAGATTTCGAAGAGATTTAGGTAGTTGTAATATTTTTTGATATTTAAAAATATCTTAAAATCTTTTCAGACTATTTCTAAGTGTTTAATCGACTTACAACACAATTAGTCGATTACGTTTTTGAGTAGTCGACTATTGTAATTTAATAGAAACATTGTACTTCTGAGTTTTCAGAAATAGTCGACTAACTTTCCTTATATAGTCGACTAACTCTTAGATTAGTTGACTAACTTATGCCCCAAGTCGACTAATTCTGTTTGAAACTGTGTTATTACTGGTTCTGTTGTTTTTCAAACCCGACCCATTTCATTAAATTTGGATCTGATCTTCCCCAAAACTCAATCCTAGCCATTGATTTCTATTTTTACTCACCAAGTTACCCCTCTACAACATTAAACTCATTTTTTACCTCTGTTTTTTCACCATAGCTGCTGCTAGGGCTTCCTTTCCAAGTTGACTTCTTCAGTTCTGTCCAACTTCTCTTCCAAGTTCAACTCCTCTCTGTTTCTTCTCATTTTTCTTGTAATTCCATTTAATTCCAGCATTGTCTATCATCTATCAGTCTTTATTTCCATCTATTATCATGTCTAGGGCTACAGCTTCAACATCATCTTCTCAAACTAATTTTAGTGTTTTTCTTAAGAATTCAACTCTTGAAGATACTATGTAAGACTATCTCAGTAGAAATCCTACCAGGAAGGTTTTTTTAATATGATTATTTTACTGAGTATGATATTTCATCTTATCTTCAACAAACTGGTCTACACATCATGTTCTAAATTGACTCCAAACAAGGATATTATCCATTTTTGCTTCACTTGTTCTATACAAATCTGAACTTTGAGGATAATGATGATAATGTTCAATTGTCTACATTGGTTAAGGGTGTTGATATCAAATTAACTCCTAAGTCTTTAGGCCGTATCCTCCACATTCCTAATCATAGCCTATTACTTAGTGAAATAGAAATGATCGATGAGGAAGTATCTCACGTATTTATCTTCCTGGTCAAGGACCCCTATGATTAACACCAAGCTACAACCAATTTCTCTACTCATTGTGAAAACACCTAGAGGGGGGTGAATATGTGTTAATGCTAATCTAGAAACTAAATGCGGAAGATAAAAATAATTTGCAACAACACTTAATACAACCAAAAAAGTGTAGTCGAATTTCCCGTGAAGGGCTCTGGACTAACTCCTCTTGATTCCCCTAGATATGGGTTGAGGTGCTATATGAAGCTCTTGTTGGTAAAGTACAAGTGAGGCACACACAAACAAGCCAAGCATATAAGGATGATAAGCAATATGAAATAATACAAGGCACAACACAAGCAATATGAATGAATTATATGAATGATGCACAACACAAATAAAGAGAGAGTTGAGAGATATGGATCAAACGCAAACACAAGGATAGATATGTTCCGAGGTTCGAGCCCCTAGCTCTACGTCCCAGCCTTCACCACCGTGAAGGATTTCTAATCCACTAAAGGAGTACCGAACTCCTCTCTCAACCTTACAATGCCACCGAGGCAATACAACCACAATCCACCTCTACCGAAGAGGGATAAGGCCCGTAGCCAACAATCACAATCACCTCTATCGAAGAGGGATCCAAACACCAAACTCCACCTCTACCAAAGAGGGAGTACCCAATAAATGAGGGTTTACAACTTAGAGGCTACAACAACCGCAAATAATCTCTCTTTCCTCAAAACAAAGATCCTAATAGAATAGGATAGAAGATAAGCTCAAGTGTGAAAAACAAAGTGTTTTGATCAAAGAAATACTCTTGGGAAAACACCAAAAATGATATAGAAATTTTAGATCAAAAACAATTCCCAAAACCTAATTTCTTTGAAATAAACAAAACACTTTAAAACAAATAAATGGATCTTTTTGGCACAAAAACTATTTTGAAAACTTGTTTAAACACTAGAGAAACTTTGAAAATTTTCTTGTCACAAGTCTTATCAAAAACCTTAAAGAGATGGGGTTTAAATAGGCCTGTCCAAAATATAGCTGTTAGGCTGATCTGTCAGCCTGACAGGCTGGCAGTCGACTGGCCAGTCGACCGGCAACGGTCGAATTTTTGACCGTTGGAGGAAGCCGGTCGACCGCCCAAAAACAGAGAGCAGAGCTCTCTGGTCCGGTCGACCAGCCCAGTGTCTGCCAGACGTGCACAAAGCTGTGCACGTCAGTCGACCGCAAACGGTCGACCGGACCTTGGTTCGGTTGACCGCCACGATCGACCGACCTGGCCTGTCAGCCACTGTTCTGGGACAGAAAACATGTTAAAAATATTTTAATAAATCTCAATAAAACTTCTAAAAATCCCTAAAAATAGTTTTATCATTTTGTATTGATATATAAACATGTGATAAAAAGTTTAGCTCAAATATCAATCAGTATGAACTATTTTTGTGTCTTGGAAATTTTATCAAAAACCAAATCTTGTATTTTTCAAACATGGATTTTTCAATAGGAAATCTGATTTTTCCTAAAACTTATAGAACTACAAAAACATGATATTTAAACACATTTAAGCATATTGCATATGGACATAGGTCCAATATACATGAAACAAGATATATCATAGTTTTTGTCTTTAAAGCCATAAAACATGTTTTGTAAAAATACCAAAACATAAACGTGTGTGTAAGTGCACTTGAGCATATCAACTATTCTTATCTTTACAAATGGATTTAAACACACTAAACTAAAACTAGGATACCTAAGTCTTCTTGACGATCTTCCATCTTCAAGTCGACTCGATCCCAAACCGTGATCCACCGAGTGCAAATGTATGATCTTAATGCTCGGGCACCGGAATCACCATGAAAAGCTTCTAAACTCCTTTGTTGAAGCTAATCACCAACTAATATCTTGCTAAATGATCTGAAACTTAAAATCACAAGAATATTAGTAAACATAACTCATGAGTTAATCATCATCAAAACTAGAGTGGAAGGCCTCTGGGCCAACAATCTCCCCTTTTTGATGATGATAAAACTCATGGAGTTATATATGTATGGATTAAAGTTAAGCATCAAAGAAGCTCACCCTTAACTCATGCATATGGATAAACAAATAAGGATGCATGGAATACTAAACATGAATATGCATCAAACCAAAACATGCTCTTGATATCAATTAAATAAAACAAATACATTTTCAAAAACAAGCTCTTGATACCTATTGCAAAACAAAACTAATTAAGCTCTTGATACCAAAAACAATAAACGTATTCTTTAAATAATGCTCTTGATACCAATTGAACTTAAAAATAAAAATATAAAATAATTTGCAACATGCATATAAACTCAAATTCTTCTCCCCCTTTTTGTCAATCATCAACAAAGGGGTAAAAACACAAAAACAAATTTTTCTCCCCCTTTTTGTCAAGAACAAAAAGACTAATAAGGGGTAAACATTTAAAAACAAAAAAATCTTCTCCCCCTTTATAATACAAAGAATCAATAAAGGGTACACAAAGAAATGTTTCTCCCCCTTTTGTCTAAAACAAAAACAATGTCAATAAGGGGTGACATCAAACATGATACCAATTAAAAATATGTCAATGAAT
This sequence comes from Agave tequilana, assembly GCA_038442645.1. Lineage (NCBI taxonomy): Eukaryota > Viridiplantae > Streptophyta > Magnoliopsida > Asparagales > Asparagaceae > Agave > Agave tequilana. The sequence continues at coordinate 79,372 of JAVJIF010030091.1, read as the reverse complement.
TGCATATTGATACCAATTGAAATTTAAACATTATAAACATTGAATTCCTAAACATGAATCTTGATACGAATTGAAATTATTATTCTTTAAAAACATATGATATCAAATTAAAATTCAATATACCTTCATAAAGTGTGGGAGTGGAAACCAAATACCAATTGAAATACAAAATCAAATTTTTTCCCCCTTTATGAAATACAAACTAAAACAATGCGTAGGCTCGAATTAAGATACCAATTGAAAATTGATACCATTCGAAATGAAAGCATAAATACACAAAAATAATATATGAGTATACAAAAATGTTAATATTTATACCAATTGAAAGAATTCAATGATACCAATTGAAACAACAATAAGATCAAATGTATATCTCATATAACTACCACCCAATCATGTTCAAGGTTAAAATAATTTTCATTATAAAGCATACATGAGCATGATCTCCCATCCATCCGCCCGTGAATAGTAGGGGTTTTCAAAAATAGGTTGAAAAATTATTGCATGTTTGAAAACTCTACCAAAATGAAGAATAACACTAGTTAAATGGAAAATTTGTTAACTAGTACGAAATCCTTCAAGTAAGGAATAAAACAAAATTGTTTTTCATGAAAACATGAAATTCAAATGATAAATAACACTCAAAATCAATGAAGCATAAATATGACTCATGAAAACAAAGCATGAGCAAACAATAAATGTGAGTGTACAAATAAAATGTGAAGATCATAATGATGAAAAATATTCCATTAAGCTCAATATAAATTTAAACACGAAAACATGAGAATCATTAAAACTATTTAATCTTCAAGGTATATGTATGTCATGTACAAACTAAATTATACATACATATCCAAACATAACGAGTCCGCAAATGTATATGCATGAAGGCACGTGGCTCAAAGAGGACGTATATGTATAATCAATAGTTTGAATAAGATGGACATATACATTAAGTTAAACATAAACGCATGAAAACATGGATAACATGAAAAACTAAATTTTCATTAAAACAATTTTTCATTTCAAGGTATATGTATGTTTTGACAACACAAGAAGTATACATACATATCCCTAAACACAATTTGAGTCTATAATAAAGATTTGCATGAAAAGCAAATGACTCAAGGGGTATACATGTATATCTTAAAGTTTGGCAAAATAAACATATACATGAAGTGAAACACACAATCATAAAACAAATTCAAAAATAGGAATACAAGTTTAAAATGCATGAATCATCAAAACTAGACTATACTAGCACATCTAATGGGAACAAATAAGCATTCAAGCACAAACATATATAGATTTATTTGTGCCCCACTATATGCACAAATATATACCTAATTTTAATGAAAACTAATATTTAAACAAATATTCAATTCATGAAGCATAAAACAAGACAAAAATCAACATGATAAGCATAAACATGATTATTATGAAAATTCACATGTTATTAGAGCTATGATAAACATGATAGCTAAACTATGGTGAGAACACAATATAATGGTCCATATTAAACATGGGTGTCTCAAAGGTCTATACATGCATATCAATGTTCTAATAAGCATGGCATTTTCATAATTATCTATTAACAATAAAAACATGCTATGAATGGAATGAAAAGCATGTAAACAATAAATGGGAGTAAAGGATTGTTACCAAAACCTATGAGGCAACTTTTCAAGTCTCAAAACCAAGGTGATCCTCCCACCAAACCTTCCCTTGAAAGTGATGCATCCAAATAATCTCCTTTAAGCTCGGAACGTATCCACTCCAAGGTACGGCAACTCTCACGTCATGTGAGAGCCCACACCTACATCATAAACAAGAGGGGTGGTCTTTGGTACCCATATCTTTGTGGGTCCATGGGGGTTAGTACCTTCTCTAACCCAAACAAATTTATTTGCTAAATTTGAAGTATGTATTCTATCATAACAAAATTTAGCAAGGTGGCCCTTACGTCCACAATGTGTACAAGTGTACACATGAGCATACAAAGTGTGATGGTGTCCGTGAGGAGCATGTGTATGCCGTGATGGGTGTGCATGCATAATAGATGGAACTTGCTTCTTTTGAAACATGGATTCCAAACGTGTATGGCTCTTGGCACATTGGCTCAAAGTGGAGCCCAAACAAACAATATTCTTCTTTTGCATGGATATATCTTTTTCAATCAAAGAAGAAGTGTGGCATGCAATGTGTGTGCTAGATGGTGAAGCATGGCAAACATGTGCATCCATATTATTTTTTAAAGATTTATTTTTATTTATATAAATTTCTAATTCTTTTGAAATAAACTCAATTTCATTTTTCAAAGAATCATTTTCTTTTAAAACAAATTCAACTTTTAAAGATGAAGCATCATTATTTTTCAAAACATTATCACAATCATTATTATTTTTCAAAATTTAATTTTCTCTAAGTGCAAGATCAAGTTGAGATTTCAATGAATCCCTCTCATTAGAAATCTCCTCTTTTTCTTACAAAATAATGTTAAGTCTAGAATGCAAACTTTATTTTTATTATTAATTCCTAGACTTTTCTTTTTCAAAATATTATATTTTTCTATTAATTTTTCACAAACTATAGAAAGGTCTTCATTTAAAGCGTGGGCATCAACATAATCATTGCATGAAGAACTAGCACTATCACTATCTAGTTGAAGTTCCGATTGTACCTCAAGGGAGTCATTCCCTTGGACCATGAAGCATTGAGAATCGGATTCTCCACTAGATTCCTCCCCTGGTTGGATCGGCAATTGAAGCTCGGAGGTGGTGATTGTGGTTGTCAATGTTGGCCCAAAAGGTTACACTCTCCAATTGTTGAGTTTTGATGATGACAAACCAAATAAGAGCTATTTGATACTAATAAGTTTGTTCAAGATAAGTTTCAGGTTAGTACCATATTTGAAGGCCATTGCTTAGCTATTGCAAGAACTTCTAGGTTCATGAAGTAAAGAAGGCGATTTGCACATCATAGAAGGAACATAGAAGAGAAGGCTCTAGCAAGGCATAGCATGGCTCAAGACTTCAAGATTGCTTAAGAAGACTTCAATAGATTTGTTTCTAGTTTTATAGTTTTGTTAAAGAATAGTGAATAGATTTGAAGCTCCATCACACACGTTTTTGCACATATCTTATTTCTAAGTTTATTTCTTATAATATGTACAAAATATTTTAATATAAAATCTTCTGCATACAAATTCATCTTTATGTTTTATACTTATCCCTATACAAAAATATTTTATTTAAAATCAAAGTCTCTTCAAAATTCTGTTTTATGTCTTGGCTTTTGACCTGAGCCGGTCGACCGCCCGGTCGGCCGACCCTGTGTCAGGTCTAGCCAGTCGACCGACCCAGTCGACTGAGGTTCTGGCAGCAGTGCGTATCCGTGTGAACGTTTCACAGTCGACCGAGCGGTCGACCGAAACCTGCCTGACTGTAAGACCATTGCTCTATGTATTTTTCGGTCGACCGAGAGCCGACAACGGCTCTTATTTTTGAACTGCGGTCGACTGACCGGTCGACCGACCGGTCGACCGAGATAGCCGTTTGAACAGTAACGGCTATTTCCTAAGTTGGTTTAATTTTTGTCTTTTTCTCTCTTAAATATGTTTAAATGACATGTTTTGAATTTAATACTTCCTGATTAGACTTAAGTGAGTTTTATCTCTAAACTCTAGCCCTCTACTATAAATAGGGGTGTTTGGGGAGAGGTTCATTGACCAATTATTATAAGAAAAATTTGCAAAAGTTTCAAAAGTTTAAGGCTTTCAAAAGAGTTTGATTTCTTGGTTTTTGTGCTGAAATTCTCTCTCATTTTCTGAAGTGTTTTCAAGAACTCTCTGATTTCTTTTCTCTTTTCTCCTTACACACAAGAGCTTCAAATCTTACTCATTGTTCTTTAAGGACCTTGTAAGGGAAGAGAATTTTTTCAAGAGAGAGTTTGTGGTCTTTTGACTACTAAGAGATTCTTGTACTTGAGATTGTGGAGTTGGGTACTCCGGTATATTTGTGATATCTTTGTGATAGTGGAAGAGTTAATAATCCTTCTGGGGAAGGCAGGAAAGTAGAGCTGGGTGCTCGAACCTCGATAACAATTCTTGGTGTTTGCGTTTGGTTTACCTTCTTGTGCTTCTTGCTTTACTTTCATTGCACTTATTACTTGCTCTCAATTTTCATTGCAATATCCACTTGTTTTCATTCATCTTATCAATCATAGTCTCATACAACAAGATTGCATTGTGCACCTCCAACTCATTTTAAGAGGAATCGCGAGGAAGGAGTTCAGAACCCTTCATAGGGCATCCGGCTTCTAGTCTTGTTTTGAGCGATTGTTGCATCATATTTTTTTATTGTGCATTGATTAGCATTATCACCTATTCACCTCCTCTCTAGGTGATTTTCAATTGGTATCAGAGCTTGGACTCTAGGTTTGGCTTAACATCCTTAGAGAGATCCTTCAAATTTGCTAATCAACATTTTCATTCCATCATTCATACACTAGTAAACATGGCCGATAACATCAAAACCTCTCCTAAATTTGATGGACTTAATTTCCCTATTTGGAAGGTTAGGATGACTATTTTCTTGCAATTTTTAGGTAGCTTGGTAGCTAAATCTTTTACCAAACCCTATGTAGTACCCGATAATGATGAGAGCACTTGGACTGACTTTACCTTTAGAGAATATGAGGCTAACTCCAAGGCCCAAAATTCCCTCTTAACCACCTTGAATGAGGATGACCTTATACGGGTAATACATTGCCAATCCGCCTATGAGATTTGGCAACATTTGTTGGTCACACACGAAGGGACTTCACAAGTCAAGAGAGCTAAGATAGATCTCTTGAGGTCCCAATATGAATTTTTTAAAATGATTGATGATGAATCTATTGATTGTATGATTACAAGGTTTACTAAAATCACCAATGCTCTTTCTTCTTTAGGTGATGTTATTTCAAATGATCAAAATGTGCGAAAAGTGATTCGGGCTCTTCCTTCTTCATGGGAGATAAAAGCCACCACCTTGAAAGAATTGAACGATAAGGATGAGATGAACCTCATTAGTCTCATTGGGAACTTAAAGACCCATGAGATGGAAAAGAAGGCAAGAGAAGAAGCCGCTCCGCTAAAGAAGAAATCCATAACCTTCAAGTCTTCATCCACTCTTGATGACGATGAAGAAGATGAAGAAGAAGATGAGGAGCTCTCCCTCCTTGTACGAAATGTCAAAAGGATGTACCGGAAGAACAAGCTCAACTTTCAAAGGAAATTTGAAGGTAAAGAGGATAGAAGATTATTTGCTACAATTGCCGAAAACCCGGACACATCATGGCAGATTGCCCGAAGTTCAAGAAGAAGATGACTTCCTCCTTCAAGCCAAAGAAGCCAATGGAAAAGAAAGCGTACAAAGCAACTTGGGATTCGAAAAGCGAGTCCGAAGACGAGGTGGATACGGTGAACATGTGTTTCATGGCAAATACACCAAAGGTAACTCCTCTACCTCTTGATGAAGAAGAAGATAAATTAAGTAAAGAAGTTCTTGTACATGCTTTTGTTGAACTTTCTGAAACTTATGACAATAAAAAGATTGAATGTTCAAAATTGCAAAAGGAAGTTGCTTTTCTTAAAAATCAACTTGCTATGGTTTCTAAAGAAAAATATGATATTTCTTCCAATCTCATTTCTATTCAAAAAGAATTTAGTGCCTACAAGGTTTCTTGTAAGGCAAAATTCCTATGGTTGATGAAAAAGAAATTTCTTCTTTAAAATCTAAAATGGTTGATTTTGAAAAGGTTTTGAAAGATTGTGCTTTCAACACTAAGAAACTTGAATAAAAGTTTTCTAAAAAGCACACCTCTCATGCTAAAGATCCTCATGTTAAGATTTCCCATGCTCACACTACACATCACACTCATGCTAAATCCCCACATGCTCACAAGTCTCACACTCACTATGCTTTTAAATATGGTAGAGTGTATAGATGCACTTATTGTGGTAAAAATGGACATTTAGCTAAGTTTTGTTATGACCAAGTAAATAGATCAAATAATCTTGTTTGGGTTCATGGCACTAACCCTTTAGGACCCAAGAAAATGTGGGTACCAAAATCAAGTCCTAAATTATTTGATGTAGGTACATACCAAGGCTCCAAGACGTAAGGAGCGGTGGTACCTTGATAGTGGTTGTTCAAGACACATGACGTGGGACATCAATAACTTTACAACCCTATCAAGGTACATGGAAGGTGGCACCGTCACCTTCGGGGAGGACTCCAAAGGAACTATCATCGGTATAGGTAACATTCAAATTGGTGCATCTCCTATTATAGAAAATATTGTTTTAGTTGATGGTTTAAAACATAACTTGCTTAGCATTAGTCAACTTTGTGACCGTGAACTTAAAGTTGTTTTTTGATGATTCTTCTTGCAAGATTTTTGATGTTAAATCCAATGATTGTATTCTTACCGATTTCGTGACAATAATGTTTATATCATTGACATGCTTAATTTAGATTGTTCTACTAAATGCTTGAATGTTTTTGATGAAAATTCTTGGCTTTGGCATAGAAGATTAGGACATGCATCTTTTGACCATCTTTCTAGGATTAATTCTAAGGAATTGGTGAAGGGTATACCTTACTTGAAGTTTGAGAAAGACCGCATTTGTGGTGCGTGCCAACTTGGGAAACAAACCAAGTCTTCTTTCAAACCAATCAAGGATATCATGTCAACTAGGCCTTTAGAATTAATTCATATGGATCTTTTTGGACCCACTAAAACTAAGAGTTTAAATGGTAGTAGATTTGCATTTGTTTTAGTTGATGATTTTTCTCGCTTCACTTGGGTTTTCTTCTTGGAACACAAAGATCAAACTTTTTCACATTTCAAAGTTTTTCGAAAAAGGTTGAAAAAGAAAAAGGTTTTTCGATTTTGAAAATAAGGAGTGATAGAGGTGGTGAGTTTGTTAACCAACTCTTCACGACTTATTGTGATGAAAAGGGAATCAAGCATGAAATGTCTTGTCCTAGGACTCCACAACAAAATGGAGTTGTAGAAAGAAAAAATAGAACACTTCAAGAAATGACTAGGACAATGATAAGTGAATATGACCTCCCTCAATATTTATGGGCCGAGGCCGTAAACACCGCATGCTATATTTCAAATCGTATTTATTTATGTAAAAATTCTTCCAAAACTTCTTTTGAAATGCATCATTCTAGAAAACCAAATGTTGCATATTTTAAAGTTTTTGGATGCAAATGTTTTGTTTTGAATACTAAAGATAACTTGGGTAAATTTGATGCTAAGGCTTATGAAGCTATCTTTGTTGGATACTCTTCTACTAGCAAAGCTTATAGAGTATTTAATAGATCTTCACTTACCATTGAAGAATCCATGCATGTTAAATTTGAAGAATCTAATGTGGTTGTTGAGAATGTTGTAGAGATTGACCCATTAGGTGAAGACATGGAGAGACTATCCTTGAAGGACTCACCCGCTCAAGAAGAAAAGTAAGAACCTATTGGTGATGTTCAAGAGGATAAAGAGGAAAGCTCACAATCGCTTCCTAAAGCTTGGAGATACGCTACAAATCTTCCTAAGGAGCTCATCTTGGGTGATGCATCTAAAGGAGTAACAACTCGCTCCAAACTCCATGACCTATGTGGTAACTTTACTTTCATTTCTCATTTTGAACCCAAAAGCATCCTCGAAGCCGAGGCGGACTCATATTGGTTGCTAGCCATGCAAGAGGAACTCAATCAATTTGAGCGCAACCAAGTTTTGCACCTTGTTCCTAGGCCCCACGATAGACCAATAATTGATACTAAGTGGATCTTTAGAAATAAGATGGATGAGTCCGGAAATGTCATTAGGAATAAAGCTAGGTTAGTGGCCCAAGGTTACACTCAAGTTGAAGGAATTGACTTTGAGGAGACATTTGCACCCGTAGCACGGCTTGAAGCCATACGGATGACACTAGCTTTTGCATCTTTTAAAAAATTTTAAACTTTTTCAAATGGATGTGAAAAGTGCATTTTTGAATGGTTTTATAAATGAAGAAGTTTATGTTGCTCAACCTCCCAATTTTGTTGATCATGTTCATCCCAATTTTGTTTTTAAACTTGATAAAGCTTTGTATGGATTGAAACAAGCTCCAAGAGCTTGGTATGAAAGGCTTTCTAGTTTTCTCATTTCAAATGATTTTGTTAAAGGCAAAGTAGACACAACTCTCTTTACTAAGCATGTTGATAATGACATTTTAATTGTGCAAATTTATGTTGATGATATAATTTTTGGTTCTACTAATGAGCTTTTATGAAAGGAGTTTGAAAAGGTCATGCAACTTGAATTTGAAATGTCTTCAATGGGTGAGCTTAATTTCTTTCTTGGACACTAAATCAAGCAATTGCTCAATGGGACATTCATAAGTCAAGCCAAATGCGCAAAGGAACTCGTAAAGAAGTTGGACTTGAAGGCTCAAAGGCTTGCAACACTCCCATGGCAACTACAACCAAGCTTGATAAAGATGACCAAGGTAAAAATGTTGATATTAAATTATATAGAAGCATGATAGGAAGTCTTTTGTATTTAATGGCAAGTAGGCCGGATATCATGTTTAGTATGTGTCTTTGTGCTAGATTTCAATCGTGTCCTAAAGAGTCCCATCTTATTGCGGTAAAACGCATTATTCGTTATATTAAGGGCACAATTGGAATGGGTCTATGGTATCCAAAAATCGGAGATTTCTCAATGACGAGTTATTTGGATGCCGACTATGCGGGTTGTAGAGTAGATAGAAAGAGTACTAGTGGGACATGTCAATTTCTTGGTAATTGTCTTGTTTCATGGTCCTCTAGGAAACAAAATTCCGTAGCTCTCTCAACCGTCGAGGCGGAGCATGTTGCCGCGGGGGCTTGTTGTGCACAAGTCCTTTGGATGAAACATACTCTTCTTGATTATGATTTGCATTTTGATCATATAAAAATATTTTGTGATAATACTAGTACTATACACATGACTAAGAATGCAAATCAACATAGTAAGACCAAGCACATTGAGATTTGATATCACTTTCTTAGAGATCATTTTGAGAAAGGAGATATAGATATTGATTATGTTTCTACGGATTTACAACTTGCCGATATTTTCACTAAACCACTTGATTTTGCTAGATTTTCCTTCATTTGTGGTGAACTTAATGTTTGTGTTATTGAATAAAAATGTTTTCTTAACCCTTTTTGATGTATGACAAAAAGGGGGAGAATGAGTTTTTATGATAGAATTATGAGTTCATATGGTTTTGGTTCCATACGAGTTTATACATGTTTTTGGTTTTTTTTAATGAGTTTTTATGAATTCATGATTTTAAGTTTAAGTGTTTTTGCAAGTAGTTTATTTCATGGTTTTTAATCCTATGGTTTTTGCTTGCACCTTACATTGTTTTTATGATAGCATAATTTGAGGGGGAGCTGTCTCCTCCCCTATATTTTTTCTTATAGCTTATTTGTTTTGTCATCATCAAAAGGGGGAGATTGTTGGCCCAAAAGGTTACACTCTCCAATTGTTGAGTTTTGATGATGACAAACCAAATAAGAGCTATTTGGTACTAATAAGTTTGTTCAAGATAAGTTTCAGGTTAGTACCATATTTGGAGACCATTGCTTAGCTATTGCAAGAACTTCTAGGTTCATGAAGCAAAGAAGGCGATTTGCACATCATAGAAGGAACATAGAAGAGAAGGCTCTAGCAAGGCATAGCATGGCTCAAGACTTCAAGATTGCTTAAGAAGACTTCAATAGATTTGTTTCTAGTTTTATAGTTTTGTTAAAGAATAGTGAATAGGTTTGAAGCTCCATCACACACGTTTTTGCACATATCTTATTTCTAAGTTTATTTCTTATTATATGTACAAAATATTTTAGTATAAAATCTTCTGCCTACAAATTCATCTTTATGTTTTATACTTATCCCTATACAAAAATATTTTATTTAAAATCAAAGTCTCTTCAAAATTCTGTTTATGTCTTGGCTTTTGACCTGAGCCGGTCGACTACCCGGTCGGCCGACCCTGTGTCAGGTCTAGCCGGTCGACCGACCTAGTCGACCGAGGTTCTGGCAACAGTGCGTATCCGTGTGCACGTTTCACGGTCGACCGAGCGGTCGACCGAAACCTGCCTGACTGTAAGACCATTGCTCTCTGTATTTTTCGGTTGACCGACCGGTCGACCGAGAGCCGGCAACGGCTCTTATTTTTGAACTGCGGTCGACCGACCGGTTGACCGAGATAGCCGTTTGAACAGTAACGGCTATTTCCTAAGCTGGTTTAATTTTTCTCTTTTTCTCTCTTAAATATGTTTAAATGACATGTTTTGAATTTAATACTTCCTGATTAGCCTTAAGTGAGTTTTATCTCTAAACCCTAGCCCTCTACTATAAATAGGGGTGTTTGGGGAGAGGTTCATTGACCAATTATTACAAGAAAAATTTGCAAAAGTTTCAAAAGTTTAAGGCTTTCAAAAGAGTTTGATTTCTTGATTTTTGTGCTGAAATTCTCTCTCATTTTCTGAAGTGTTTTCAAGAACTCTCTGATTTCTTTTCTCTTTTCTCCTTACACACAAGAGCTTCAAATCTTACTCATTGTTCTCTAAGGACCTTGTAAGGGAAGAGAATTTTTTCAAGAGAGAGTTTGTGGTCTTTTGACTACTAAGAGATTCTTGTACTTGAGATTGTGGAGTTGGGTACTCCGGTGTATTTGTGATATCTTTGTGATAGTGGAAGAGTTAGTAATCCTTCTGGGGAAGGGGGGGAAGTAGAGCTGGGTGCTTGAACCTCGATAACAATTCTTGGTGTTTGCGTTTGGTTTACCTTCTTGTGCTTCTTGCTTTACTTTCATTGCACTTATTACTTGCTCTCAATTGTCATTGCAATATTCACTTGTTTTCATTCATCTTGTCAATCATAGTCTCATACAACAAGATTGCATTGTGCACCTCCAACTCATTTTAAGAGGAATCGCGAGGAAGGAGTTCAGAACCCTTCATAGGGCATCCAGCTTCTAGTCTTGTTTTTAGCGATTGTTGCATCATATTTTTTTATTGTGCATTGATTAGCATTATCACCTATTCACCCTCCCTCTAGGTGATTTTCAATCAACATGTACCACACTGCAAATACGGAATCAAAGTTAGAAGCAAGCATAAGATATTCTTTATTTAATGTGCTTCTACTAGCCTCAAGGGCTTGTGCATTGGCCCCTACATGATTGCGGTTACCAAGATAGCATTTCTTGATAGCGGCAAGGAAAACATGCAAGCCTAGGATTTGTAGGTAAAAGGACATCCTAGTCTTCCAAACAAGAATGTTGGAAGGGTCAAACATAGGTGGGGTCATGAAGTCCATAGGTAAACTATATGTGTGCAAACAAGCAAATGCAAATGAAAGATTAGCAAATAAGGATCTCACTCTTAAGATGTTAAGCCTAAGTATCAGGAGCGTAGGCTCTGATACCAATTGAAAACACTTAGAGGGGGGGTGAATAGGTGTTAATGCTAATCTAGAAACTAAATGCGGAAGCTAAAAACAATTTGCAACAACACTTAATACAGCCAAACAAGTGTAGCCGAATTCCCCGTGAAGGGCTCTGGACTAACTCCTCTTGATTCCCCTAGATATGGGTTGAGGTGCTATATGAAGCTCTTGTTGGTAAAGTACAAGTGAGGCACACACAAACAAGCCAAGCATATAAGGATGATAAGCAATATGAAATAATGCAAGGCACAACACAAGCAATATGAATGAATGATATGAATGATGCACAACACAAATAAAGAGAGAGTTGAGAGATATTGGATCAAACACAAACACAAGGATAGATATGTTCCGAGGTTTGAGCCCCTAGCTCTACGTCCCCACCTTCACTACCGTGAAGGATTTCTAATCCACTAAAGGAGTATCAAACTCCTCTCTCAACCTTACAATGCCACCGAGGCAATACAATCACAATCCACCTCTATCAAAGAGGGATCCAAACACCAAACTCCACCTCTACCAAAGAGGGAGTACCCAATAAATGAGGGTTTACAACTTAGAGGCTACAACAACCTCAAACAATCTCTCTTTCCACAAAACAAAGATCCTAATAGAATAGGATAGAAGATAAGCTCAAGTGTGGAAAACAAAGTGTTTTGATCAAAGAAATACTTTTGAGAAAACACAAAAAATGATATAGAAATTTTAGATAAAAAACAATTCCCAAAACCTAATTTCTTTGAAATAAACAAAACACTTTAAAACAAATTAATGGATCTTTTTGGCTCAAAAACTATTTTGAAAACTTGTTTAAACACTAGAGAAACTCTGAAAATTTTCTTATCAAAAGTCTTATCAAAAACCCTAAAGAGATGGGGTTTAAATAGGCCTCTCCAAAATATAGCCGTTAGGCTGATCTGTCGGCCTGACAGGTTGGCGGTCGACCGCCCAAAAACAGAGAGCAGAGCTCTCATGTCCGGTCGACCGACCTAGTGTCTGCCAGACGTGCACAAAGCTGTGCACGTCGGTCGACCACAAACGGTCGACCGGCCCTTGGTTCGGTCGACCGCACGGTCGACCGACCTGACCTGTCAGCCACTGTTCTGGGTCAGAAAACATGTTTAAAATATTTTAATAAATCTCAATAAAACTTCTAAAAATCTCCCAAAATAGTTTTATCATTTTGCATTGATATATAAACATGTGATAAAAAGTTTAGCTCAAATATCAATCAATATGAACTATTTTTGTGTCTTGAAAATTTTATCAAAAACCAAATCTTGTATTTTTCAAATATGGATTTTTCAATAGGAAATCTGATTTTTTCTAAAACTCATAGAACTACAAAAACATGATATTTAAACACATTTAAGCATATTGCATATGGACATAGGTCCAATATACATGAAACAAGATATATCATAGTTTGTCTTTAAAGCCATAAAACATGTTTTGTAAAAATACCAAAACATAAAACGTGTGTGTAAGTGCACTTGAGCATATCAACTATTCTTATCTTTACAAATGGATCTAAACACACTAAACTAAAACTAGGATACCTAAGTCTTCTTGACGATCTTCCATCTTCAAGTCGACTCGATCTCAAACCGTGATCCACCGAGTGCAAATGTATGATCTTGATGCTCGGGCACCGGAATCATCATGAAAAGCTTCTAAACTCCTTTGTTGAAGCTAATCACCAACTAATATCTTGCTAAATGATCTGAAACTTAAAATCACAAGAATATTAGTAAACATAACTACATGAGTTAATCATCATCAAAACTAGAGTGGAAGGCCTCTGGGCCAACACATTGGTCATATCCTTACTTACAACATTTGCCCAAAAATCGGTAGCTATAACTACTTTTTCCGTGATTTAGCTTCATGTGTCTATGCTATTATGGCAGGATTAGAAGTTAATTAAGCAAAAATAACGTTTGACACCATTATAAAAGAACACACTCCATGTCTACCTTGTTGGTCCCGAGATAATGTCAAATGCGAAACTATCTCTGTTGGCAATTATGGATCTAAAAATACCCAAGTCAACGCAAAACTAAAAACAAGAAGGATTAATGTTAAGCAAATAAATAAACTTACAAAAAGGAAAATAAATCTCAAAAAATAGACAAACACAAACAAGAGAGATTTATCCTGGTTCGGTCCTCGTGACCTACATCCAGTCCCCAAGCCACCCGCTTGAGATTTTCCTTTATACTTGATTTTGTACACCCAAAATCACAAACATGCACACCACTTGACAAATCCCCTTTGCCAAATGTGTACATCTTCTCTTCCACCAAGAGAACACCTTTCACCTTGTACAACTGCCTCTACACCAAGAAGCCACCCGTGTACAATGATCACCTTGTACAACTGCCTCTACACCAAGAGCCACCCGTGTACAATGATTGCTTTGAGTATTACAACTTTTTCCTATAATCCTTGGTACTGAATGTGTATGTGGATAAGGTTTAGTATAGGAGACAAGAACTTCAGAGGACTTCACAATTGAAATGACTTTTGGTGAAGAACTGAAGTTGGAAAATCAGTTTTCAGTTTGGCAGAATTTTGGCTTTGGAAAACTGAAGATTTTTCTTGTTATTTGGCCTTTGGACTAACTACCCTTTATATAGCTGAAGACTAGGGTTAGTTAGGGTAGTTATAGGAGCAATTCAAATGATAAGAACGTTGAAATTCGTTGCACAAAAGACCAGATAACAAAAACTATCCAACAGTCAGAAACTGCTTATAGTCGACTTGCCTATGGAGTTAGTCGACTAGACTGGGCAATTTTTCCTTCTATTAGTCGACTTGGTTTGACTATAAGTCGACTAGTCCAAGTTTAGTTGAGTGACAGTTTTCTGGTTTAAACTGAATCAAGTCGACTGCAACTAACTGTTAGTCGACTGGACCAGGAATTAGTCGACTAGGGGACAAGGGTTAGTCGACTACAATATGCTATTAGTCGACTATAGTTTACTGTCAAGTCGACTAATGCAGAAACAGAGAGTTGGGTCTGATTTGGACACTTGACTAGTCGACTAGGGTTTCGGTCAAGTCGACTACACATGTTATTAGTCGACTTGTCATATGTATTAGTCGACTAATGTACATTGATATGGTGTGTGTGTCAAGGCTTTTACATGCTACTTCATAATTACAATCCACATCATATCAACTCTCCTTGGCACATCTTGATCATGTAGAACTCTTGATTCGTCATGTGTTAGAGCTCCAAATGACATGCGTCACATAAGTCTTCATCAAAATAAGTTCCAACATCCTCCCCCTATTTGATGATGACGCTTTACGTGCACAAGTGCTCCCCCTGCAGAAAATATGTTATATTTTCCTCCCCCTGCAGAAATTGGGTTATAACAAATATGAAAAGACTTTGTTCTCCCCCTGCAACAAATATATTAGTAAATATATATATTTAACAACTTTTATATGGTACCTGCAAGATAGACGTTAGATGGTACCAAACATAAAAGAACATATTAACCTTTAGGAGTCCAAATCCATTTAGAATTTGGTTTTCACCTGTTAATATACACATAGTTGCAAGAATCACATATATCATGAATGTATGAAGCAATATATGTATTTTTATCATGAAAACTTAAATTCTTAGGAATCCATATAAACTTTGTCATAATTCTTTTAGAAACAAGATTAGACTTTCTTTTCACATATGAATTACTAACAAATGAAGACTTTTCATTATATCTAATACCATAATGATTATCTTGTGATAACTTCCGAAAAGATAATAAATCATTCAATTTTTCTTTTCCTTTATTGAACTTGGTCACATTTTGCAAAAGATCTTCATATTTATTTTTGAAAACTGAAATATCTTTATCTAAAATAGAAATCCTTTTATTCAAAGATTCAGTTTCCTTTTTCAGAAAAATGTTCTCTTTTATAAACTTCTCATTTTTATTTTTCAAAGATGATATGACTTTTTCAAACTCATCTTGTTGAGAATTTATAGAAGATACTTGTAAAGCATAACATGAATTTTCCTTTAAAAGTTTTTCATTTTCTTTTGATAAAACTTTATTTTTCAATTTTTCATTTTTCAGATCAATAAACAATTCATGAAATGCATCAGAAAGTTCAGTAAACGATACCTCATCATCTTCCAGTGCCATGTAACATAGGTTGACACGTTCAGTGGTTTCTTCTTCATCAGAGGAAGATGAATCACTGTATTCTGATGATGCTTCGTAGTTTTTCTTCTTTCTGAACTTTTTGCTCTTGTATTTATCTTTCTTGTTGAGCAAAGGACAATCCATCTTCATATGACCTGGTTTGTTACAGTTAAAGCATTTGAATTTACCTTGCTTTATAAATCTTCTGAATTTCTTTGAAAGCATCGCCATTTCCTTTTCATCGTCATTGGAATCATCCGTGTCGGAAGATGCATGAAAGGCGAGTTCTTTCTTCTTTGAGTGTTGTCGTCGTTCGTCCTTCTTTCTTCTAACTGCACTTTATATGCCATTAGATTATCGATTAGGTTTTCTAATGTCATAGTTGAGAGATCATTCACCTCTTCAATGGCGGTTGTCTTCTTCTCCCATTCTGGTGTGAGTGCACGAAAGATCTTACGAACTCTTTCGACTTGGGTGTAGTCCTTTCCAAGGGATGCTAATGTATTGGTAATGTCGATGAATCTTGTAACCATCTCGGATATGGTTTCATTCTCCTCCATTTTGAATAATTCAAACCTGTGGACAAGAACAGATATTTTAGACTCCTAACTTTATTTGTGCCTTCGTGTGTTACCTGAAGAGTATGCCATATTTGATGTGCAGAAGTTGCGGTTGAAACATGGTTGAACTCTTCTTTTGTTAAGGCACAGAACAAGGCATTCATCGCTTTGGCGTCAAGGTTCGCGTTCTTCTTTTGATCTTCACTCCAAGCGTTGTAATTGGTTGTTGGCTTGGTGTACGATGCTTCTACGATGTTCCAAAGGTCGTAGTTGAGTGAATGCAAGTATATCTTCATTCTACACTTTCAATAGTTGTAGTTGGATCCGTCAAATAGCGGTGGACGTTGTGTAGAATGTCCTTCTTTGAATTGGGATGATGAGAATTCCGTTGCCATCCTTGTTGTTGACTAGGTATGCAGATTCAGCGCTTGTATGCCGGTTCAGGGTATGCAGGGCTCTGATACCAAATGTTGGTCCCGAGATAATGTCAAATGCGGAACTGGCAATTATGGATCTAAAAATACCCAAGTCAACACAAAACTAAAAACAAGAAGGATTAATGTTAAGCAAATAAATAAACTTGCAAAAAGGAAAATAAATCTCAGAAAATAGACAAACGCAAACAAGAGAGATTTATCCTGGTTCGGTCCTTGTGGCCTACATCTAGTCCCCAAGCCACCCGCTTGATATTTTCCTTTATACTTGATTTTGTACATCCAAAATCACAAACATGCACACCACTTGACAAATCCCCTTTGCCAAATGTGTACACCTTCTCTTCCACCAAGAGAACACCTTTCACCTTGTACAACTGCCTCCACACCAAGAAGCCACCCGTGTACAATGATCACCTTGTACAACTGCCTCTACACCAAGAACCACCCGTGTACAATGATTGCTTTGAGTATTACAACTTTTTCCTATAAGCCTTGGTACTGAATGTGTATGTGGACAAGGTCTAGTATAGGAGACAAGAACGTCAGAGGACTTCACAATTGAAATGACTTTTGGTGAAGAACTGAAGTTGAAAAATCAGTTTTCAGTTTGGCAGAATTTTGGCTTTGGAAAACTGAAGATTTTTCTTGTTATTTGGCCTTTGGACTAACTACCCTTTATATAGCTGAAGACTAGGGTTAGTTAGGGTAGTTATAGGAGCAATTCAAATGATAGGAACGTTGAAATTCATTGCACAAAAGACCAGATAACGAAAACTGTCCAACAGTCAGAAACTGCCTATAGTCGACTTGCCTATGGAGTTAGTCGACTAGACTAGGCAATTTTCCTTCTATTAGTCGACTTGGTTTGACTATAAGTCGGCTAGTCCAAGTTTAGTTGAGTGACAGTTTTCTGGTTTAAACTGAATCAAGTCGACTGCAACTAACTGTTAGTCGACTGGACCAGGGATTAGTCGACTAGGGGACAAGGGTTAGTCGACTACAATATGCTATTAGTCGACTATAGTTTACTGTCAAGTCGACTAATGCAGAAACAGAGAGTTGGGTCTGATTTGGACACTTGACTAGTCGACTAGGGTTTCGGTCAAGTCGACTACACATGTTATTAGTCGACTTGTCATATGTATTAGTCGACTAATGGACATTGTATGGTGTGTGTGTGTCAAGGCTTTTTACATGCTACTTCATAATTACAATCCACATCATATCAACTCTCCTTGGCACATCTTGATCATGTAGAACTCTTGATTCGTCATATGTTAGAGCTCCAAATGACATGCGTCACATAAGTCTTCATCAAAATAAGTTCCAACATACCTTATGTTGCCTTTCTTTCTCATGTGTTTCGAAAGTTCAAACTAGATCTTACTTCTGAATCAAGAGTCGTTAAGGTCTTTGAACCTCTTGATCGTTCAGTCCTTCATAGAATGAAACTCCTTGACATTCCCTCTCCTCCTCCACAAAGCTCTACCCAAGTTCCTCAATCTTCAACTCAACCACCTCCAACTGAACCACCTGCATCTTAACAAACTCCACCACACTTCTCTGATGCATATTATATTACCCTTCTGCTGAGATCATGGAAGTTCAAAACCAACAAGTATCCATGATGGCCTCTCAAACAGCAGTAATCAACAATCAAATTTTGCTTATGGAGCATTTCCTGAATATGCAACTCAAAATGGACACTTTTGAAGTCACCTAGCTAGAAATCCTTGATCTCATCAGGTCCCATTTTTCACCACCACCACCACCTACTTCTGGGTCCAACATGTGATGCAAATGGATTTGGATTTTTGATGTTGATGCTTTTATGGCTTTTTCAGATGTATTTTTTTTGTTTTTTGTCTTTTGAATAACTTTTTATGTAATAACTGATGCTCTATTTAGTATATGCAACTGGTTTGTGTTACATGGTTATTGTATTTTTGGCTTCATTATCTTTCTCTTTTGTCACATATACCTTTTGGGTTATGACAAAGGGGGAGAAAATATCTTGGCTATATGTATGCTATACCATGATGTGTTTTATGCAGTGAGAGAACATACTTGTTATATATAATTGTTCTCTGCAAGGGGAGCCTTTCATGCATCATCATCAAAAGGGAGAGAATGTTGGAACTTAGATTTTGATGATAACAATCTCATGTCTATATATACATATACATCATCACATTTGTGATGCAGGTTTATTGGTGCTCAAAATTGAAGAGATATACCTCTATCTTTATGTTCATGGAGCACAAGATAATTGAAGGATGTTTACAATTTTTATGTAATTTTTATTAATTTTAAAAGATAGTTAAAAGCCTTGATCACACGTACAAAACACTTATATAGTCGACTAATATGTCCTATAGTCACTTATCCCCTTCTATAGTCAATTTTTTCCTTTCTATAGTCGACTAAATCTATTTACAGAGAGTTGTCTGTTCTCTGATTTTCAAACCTTCACAAAGTAAGTCGACTAATCATTAGTTATAGTCGACTAAATTCAATTTCTAGAGACTTATTTGTCTGTGTCAGTCAGTTATAGTTGACTTGAACCAATTCCTAGTCGACTAACCTAGGCAAAAACATACTAACTAGTCGACTTATAAATAGGGATGTTATCTCTGGGTTCAATCACTAATCCAATTCACAAGTTTTCTGTCCAAAAACTCTGATGAAGTTCTCTTATATAGAAAACAATTTTTCACTTTCTATTCTTCACACCGTTCCAATCCTTTGTCTTCTTGGTGTAAAGAAGAGGTGTACAGATTTGATGAAGTGTTTTATCAAGTGGTGTATTGAAGTTGATTTTGGGGTATTTCAAAATCAGGATAAGAAAAATCTCAAGCGGGTTACTTGGGGACTGGAGGGAGGTCACAAGGACCGAACCAAGATAAAATTTCTCGTGTTTGCGTTTGCATTTTTCTGAGATTTATTCTGTGTTTTTATTTTCCTGCAAGTTTATATTTTGTGATTAGAATTTTATAAACACTATTCACTCCCCTCTATTATTTGTGTTGCCTTATTTTTAGATCCTACATGGAACATGTTGATTCCTATTGAAGGACAAAATTCAAACAATCTGGAGAGAGAATCTAGTGAAGATGATTCGACAAAGTTTGTTTTATGGTCCAATGGAATGACTCCCTTGAGGTAAATTCAGAATCTAATCTTGATGATTGTGCTAGTACATCTAATGATATTATATCTAGTGAGGATGCCTACATGTTAAATGAAGAGCTTTCCATGTTTTGTGAAGATTTATTGAGAAAATATAAATTGTTAAAAATAAGAGTTTGGATTTAAAAAATGAATTTTTGTCTTCAAAATTAGGTTATGTTTTGAAAGAAAAAGAGGAAATTTTAAAAGAAAAGGTTTCTTTAAAGATTCAACTTGATTTTGTTTTAAATGAAAATATTTCATTGAAAAAAAGTTAATTTAGAGAAGGACATTATTTTAAAGAAAAATAATATTTTATCTCCAAAACTTGATTTTATTTTAAAAGGAAGCGATTCTTTAAAAAATAAAATTATTTTTATTTTCAAAGAAATAAATTGTATTTCAAAAGAAAAGTCATCTTTGAAAAATGTTTTGGTTGAAAAAGAAAAAAATTTTATTCATATTTTCAAAGTAAAAAAGAATTTTATTTCTCATGCTAGTACTGTTTTTTCTTTCATTATTGAAAGTAATATTTATATTTTGAAGAAGAAGATTGATTGTTTAGGCTCTACTTTGAACCAATATGCTTTTGACTATACTAGATTAGAGTCCATGTTTCAAAAGAAACAAACTCCACATGTTCATGCACACCCTCCATGGCATACACTAGATGCACATTATATTCACACATGTGCCACCTTGCATACTAGAGTGTATACTTGTAAACATTATGGCAGCAAAGTTCACCTTGCAAAATTTTGTTATGATAAATTAAATTCTTCAAAATTTTCATGTAAAAATATTTAGTTTCGCAATGGCACTAACCCTCAAGGACCCAAGAAACTTTGGATAACAAAATCCACACCATTTGTATTCAATATAAGTGTGGGCTCTCACAAAACATGAGAGGCTTGGTGCTTTGCTGGTGGATGCAATTGGAGCTTAATGCACCATATCCAAGGATGTATCACTATTAAGAAATTTAGGTGAGAGGACCACCTAGTTTTGGAGAAAAAGAGACTAGCCCTACTAGTGTTGGTAAATATCACTATCCTCCATTATATTGATTCTATATATTTTCTATTGATGAATTTAGCATATCATTATTTGCATGTCTTGATTTACATGTGTTTAATGTAACATTTATTAGAACTTATGATATACATATATAGCTTTTGAGATACACCCTTGTGCTTAACATGATTCATATCTTATATGTACTCATTTGTGGTTTAGCTATATGTGTACATGCTAGTTTTGATGATTCTTACATTTGCACATATATTCAATTTATAATGCATTTTTTGTTACATGCATGATTTTATTTTAGATTGTTTTATTGACTTTTCTTCATGTATATGTAAATTTTATTAAAACTTGAGATAAACATGTAGAATCCTTGGGTTACTTGTTTTATATGTCATATACTCTATTGTAGACTCAATTCTCGTGTCTGTGTGTGTGTGAGCTTTAGTTTTGATAAAGTTTACATATATCTTAAAGATTATCTCATGTGTTTCTTGAATATCTCGTTAGTGGATATGTTTGATGATTTGAATTTATTATCTCCACACTGCTCTTAATATCATTTGATAAAAAAGAATTTTCTTGATTTGTGATCTCATCAAGTTTTTCATTTTGAAAAAAGAGTTTCATATGAGTTTTGATTTTGTACAAAATTATTTACTTTCATGAAAATGCTATTTACAAGAATCTTATTGCACTCAGCTTTATGTTTACTCATTGGATTGCAAATGAATTTTATATTGTTCATTCATTCATGAGCTTGTATATGCTATAGACCTTGAGTGACAATTTTTTTGTGTAGTATGCATCTTCATGAAATACACATGATTGGTTTCATGTTTGAAGTATCTTGAACTATTTTTCAAAATTAGTCCTTTTATTCTTCACTTGGTAGTGTTTTCAACCATTCTCTACTATTTTTAAATTATTACTTTTGATAATATATAGCCTAAGTGAGAGGTTGGTTGGGTGATCAAGTCTTATTTTTCTTAAATGACTATTTCCTGATACGTGCATGTAGGTTGGTAATTTCAATGAGTTATATATATGATTCTCAAGATAATTGATTTTGTATACTCATTCTTGTTTATATATATATATATATATATATATATATATATATATATATATATATATATATATATATATATATATATATATATATATATATGTGCCCTTTATTATGATTGGTACTTTAATTGATATATATACATATATATAATTTGGTTGATTGTGCATGTTTTGTGCATGTTTCATGCATGTTTTAGCACAATATTCTCTTTGTATGGCTTGAATATACTTTAATATATAAATTGGTAATACTTTCAATAGATATCATTACTTTTCAAACCTTACACATTAGTTTTGTGATTGTTTCAAAAAGAGAGAGAACTTTCTTGATTTAAATTTTAATTGGTATCTTATTTCTCACTTTTTGAGAAAAATATTTTAATAACTCATATTTTTAATTGGTATAAACTTCTAATTGCTAAAAGAAGAGAAAAAGTATAAGATGAGATGGATTTCTACTCAACCCTAGTTGCTTGCAAGACAAGGCTAAAGATAAAATGAGAAGAGTTTAAAGATAAAAAATGTTTCAAAAAATTCGGATTCAGACAGTACACGTTTTATTATTCAGATCATAACTTTTGCTACAGATATTCAAATCCGATGATTCAAGATACTCCAGAAATAAGACTTGAGACTACAACTCTTATGTTGATCGAACTTTCCAATTCAGTTAGCAGATAAGTCATATTCGGTAATCAACATGATAACAAGTTGCAGGACAGATTTAAACTTCTATGGATAAGTCAAAACAAGTTTGGAGATAAAAGAAGAATTCAAATTCAGAGATATTTTACTCCTCTTATCTTTATACGCTTCTTATCCTCTGGTTTTCTCCTATAAATATCCCTGCATAGCAACAGAGGAAGGGCAGATCTCAGAAGCTCAAAGGGCAGATCCAGAAACGAGCAAGTAGAGAATAGAATTTAGGCTAATTTGTAGTTTGTAACTTAGGTTTTTTTTATGTAATTTTTACTTTTTTTATGTAACTGAGAGGAGAAACGAGTTTCATGGAGGAAGGAGATCAAGCTTGTGCTGAGGGTGACACCGGTGTAAGTAAGTCTTTTATTTCATTGTTATTAGAATTGAATCAAAGTTTCTTTTTCTTCTTTATTCTTGTTTTCATTTACTTTCCTCTGATGAGTTTATACAAGTGAATTCGATAGCCACGAGACTGCTTCGCCATTGCAAGTGTCCTTGATGGCCTATGGTGATGAATAACCATTCATTGTTAGTTTAGCTCGCCCTTTTATTCATAGTGTAGATCGAGAATGGGGAAAATCCTATACGCCATGCTTGATTACCTTCAAAGACAAGGTAAGTCGTCACAATGGATCCAAGGTATATGAGCACTGAAAGTTAAGTAATTTTTATGTTGTCTTTCTTTTCTTTTATTTCTTTAGTTTAGATCACCAACACCAACAACACCAACTCTTTCATCACTCATTCGATTTCTTTGTATATGTCTATTTTCTGTTTTTCTCCACCTTCTTAATCTACCATCTTCTTCCTAATTTAACTTAACTCAAATTTTCCTTTTTTCTTATAAAGAACTAAAGAAGAACTTTAACCATACTTTGTAGCCTAAAAGAAAATTTACTAAAAAGCTTCCATCGCTAGTCCCTCCCTGTGGATCACGACCCGCATAGCCACTTGCTATCGCGGTAGAATTGAGTAACTTACACATCTCTATTTTAAAGTTTTGAAATTCTGTATTTTGTGTGCAGGTAAAATCTCAATCAGCGAGGCTATGCCTTGTTGTATAGGCGAGGCTATGCCTTTGCCTTTTAAGGCTGGGCTAACCTTGTCAAATAGGCGCGGCTATGCCTTGCCATATAGGAGAGGCTATACCTTGGTCTTTTTTAAGACCAGGTTAGCCTTGCCATATAGGCGAGGCTATGCCTAGGTGTATGGCGAGGCTGTGTCTTGGCCTTTTTAAGGTTAGGTTAACCTTGCCATATAGGCGAGGCTGTGTCTTGGCCTTTCTCAAGGTATAAATGCCTTTCAAGCTCCCAAGTGAAGCTAGTCCTTTAGGTTTTTTAGGATTTTGCCTGTGTGTACGGTGAAGGTTAACCTCAGAGCGAAGCTGTATCTGGGTCAGCTTTACTTAGGGAGCGAAGTTATAACTTAACACTTTCTCTTTTGCACGAGGCTAATACATTTACTCTTTTTTTTGTTTTGCAGTGCATTACGCTCTCGATCTATTAAACAATCTCTTCGACATGGTGACGTAGGTGGACGTGAGTATGCATTTCAATTTTCATGTCTAGAATTTACTTATCAGTAGGGAGAACATACTGGAGCAGACAACATTACTTCAAGGAAGAGAGCAACATACATTTTGCAGTATAATTTCCACAACCATATTCAGGGGCGGTGACAGGATCACATTAAAAAGACCAAATCTTGTGTTTAGGATTACCATACCAGGCGTTCACTGACTGTTGCTTTATCAAAGATGGCCTACTTGGTTGCAGACTTGTACTATTAAGCTCAACATACATAGGGAACGGCGTCATTGCTTCCGCTAATATCTCGCCTTTGTTGGGTCCCTATATAGGACAGTTGAAGGTCATAGGAAAGGTAATGTCACCAGTAAGGTCTCAGATCCTTTCTTCACAATCTTGTTCAAAGAAGTGATAGCGATAAAGAACACATGCTCATTGGATGACTTTTGGTGGCAAAATCTTCTATTAAGTGAAGGATTACGGCCCCGTGAGGGAGAGGCCTCGTGTCTAGTTAGTCTGATGGAATCGTAATGTCCCATTGCATCTCAACTTCGAGAAACATCATTGTTCTAAAGAGCGAAAGTAGATCCACTATTCTGGATGTAAAACAACAAGCCGCCTGTTTTTGAAGTAAAGACTAAATTGTATGAGAGACAAATTTGATACAACATCAATGCATCTTTCTTTTGTGAATCAATAAAGTATTTGCTTCTGACTCATTTGCTCTTCTCCATGTCTTCTTCTTTGTTTGTTTGTATAGTACCCCATACAAGGAAACTTGGTATAAAGTTCTTTGAAATAACTAAAAAGGATGAAAATTCACCAAGCTAAATTTCTGAAGAAATTACAAATGTGACTGAAATTATTCAGAGGTTAAGAGAGTGATAAAGTCAGTTAAATATAAGAATCCACTTGGGATTAAAAGAATGAAGATTTATAAATCCGTTAGAAATCACTAAATCCAAAAGGATTAAGTCTGAAGATCCATCAGTTCAGAGGTGACAAACTGGATATAACTTATTAGGAATCATTAGACATGAGATTTTATCATTTAGAGGAGATAAACTGGATATAACAACAAAGAAGGGTGAAATTGGGGGTGTAGGATCTAAAAATGATGTCAACACATACACTAAAACAAAGATGAATAGCGTTAAATAAAATACTTACAGGAAAGGAAATAAATCTCAGAGAAATGCAAACGCAAACATAAGAGATTTTATCCTGGTTCAGTCCTCGTGACCTACGTCCAGTCCCCAAGCAATCCACTTGAGATTTTTCTTATCTTGATTTTGTATACTTAAAATCAACTCCTTGTACACCACTTGACAAAATAACCATTGCTAAATTCGTACAACTCTTCTCTATGCTAAGAAGACAACAACTTGTACAACTTCTCTTCTACACCAAGAAGACACTCTTGTACAACTCTTCTCTTTGAATGGTTACAATATATATCCTTAAGCTTTGAAACTTGTATGTAGTTGTGAATTAGGTTTCTTATAGGTAAACTCTCAGAATTCTTCACAACAGAATAGGAATTGTGTGAAGAAAGGAAAGTAGAAGCAAGTTTTCTGGAAAATAGATTTTTTCAACAAAGTTTGGAAAGAAAACTAATGATATTGAATTGGTGTATTCATCATTGGACAACATCCATATTATAGGTAAAATCTATGGTCAATTAGAGAAGTTATCAACTTAAATTTGCATATCAGACAATTGGATAAAACACTAGAAATCAACAACTATTTAATAGTCAAAAACTACTGTTAGTCGACTAGGGAATAGGAGTAGTCGACTAGAAGAATAATTTTTGCCTGGTTAGTCGACTAGTTAAGAAAGCAAGTCGACTGTATTAAGACTGATACAGATGATAATGGAGGTTACCCAGAGGGGGCTGAATCGGTGACTAGCTATTCTAATGATGAATAATGCGAAATTAAAAACTATTTATGTAAAATAAAACTATTAAGCTAAACACACCAAGTATAACACAACAGTGTAGCCGAATTCCTGGTGAAGGGCTCTTAACTATCTCCTCAAGATTCCTCTAGATAGGAGTCGAGGTGCTACGATGGCTCTCTTGGTTGAATACAAGTATGAGCAAACAATCCAACGCATGTATCAATATAGCAAAAGATATATCAAGCATATAAAGATATAAGCAATGTAAGCATGCAAGATATAAACACAAGTGAGAGATAGAGAGAGCAATCACAAACACAGGAGATTTGTTTCGAGGTTCAAGCACCCTTGCTCTATGTCCTCGCCTTCAACACTTTGAAGGATTTTCACTAGAATCGATCCCACCGGATCACTCGGTGCCGTAACACCTACAAGGAGTTCACATTAGAACTCTTGGACTCACTAGTCCCCTCACTTGCTCCCGCAAGAACAAACACACGCAAGCACATAGCTTGCTAAGACCGCACCTCTTACAACTCCTCCAACCACACGTCAGAACACTTGGTGATCACTTCACTGGATCGCCACAAACACTTCTCACTGAGGCCACCACCTCTACAACTCTTCACAATACAAAGATGTAAACTTGTGATCACTTCTCTTGATCACAAAAACTACTCTCACAACAATGCTCCTATAGGTTGGATTTAGTATTGGAAAGCTCAAGTATGTATGAGAAAAACTAGGATAGAGATGTGGTGTAAAAACTCAAGAAATCACTTTTGAAAACCATTCTTAAAACCTCTCCTTTTGATATGGAAGAATTAGCTCTAAAATAAGAGAAGATAAATACTTGGAGAGGTCGAAAATTTAGCACAAAAACTCTCCTGAAATCTCCTAGAAAACAGCCCAAGGAAACTCTATTTTATTGGCTCCCAAAATAAGTCGTTGCAGGCCAAATTAGCAGCTAATGACGTTACTGTCAGTCGACCAGTCGATCGATCGGCCAACGGTCAAATTTCTAACCATTGCAGCCTGTTGGTCGACCGCCCGGTCGACCGATCCTGGGCTTTGACCTACCGGTTGACCGAGGCGGGATCGAGAGAGCAGAGCTCTCTAGCTGGTCACTGCCCGGTCAACTAGGCCAGATCAAAAGAGCAAAGCTCTCTGGATGATCGACCGCCCGGTCAACCGACCCACCGGCAAGTTGGCTGTGCACACCAGTCGACCGCCCTGTCGACCGACTCGGTAGAAGGCCCGGTCACACATTTTTAGGGATAAAAACTTGGTCATTTTAATTAAAATAAAATCCCATAAAATCACTAAAAAAATCTACAAAAATGAGTTCTTTGAAAGACATTGAAGTACATATATGTGTGATCAAAAATCAACACATATTACAAACTTTTGATCTATTTTGTAATATAGAAGTTTTGGCCTTAAACAAAAACGGTATTTTTCAAAAACAAACTCCAAATTGAAAAGACACATTTTTTTTCAAAACTTCTCCAAATATAAAAACAAGATATTTTAAACACTTTTGAAGTTTAGTGTGTATGGATATGACCCACTAAACATATAAGATAAAATATATATGTTTTTGACAATAAGCTCTAAAATAAGTTTTGATAAATACAAAACTCAAAGCACATGTATACTTTGAAGTTCAAAAACCAAAACGGTATTTTTTAAAACACATATATATTTTTTGTGTGTGTGTGTGAACTTGAGCATTCTGCAACTAATCTATCCTTTAGATTTTATCTAAAAACAAATCTTAACACTTACAAAACTGACACAAGTCTTCATGAAAATCTTCTCTTGAAAATCTTCTTCTCCTTCTTGACTTGGTCCAAACCTTGATCCATGAGCTAGACTCCTCTTGAGTACTTGATGCGATTTTGATGCGCGAGCTCTTGAATCAACACGTGCTAGCTACAAAACTTGACTTCAAATCTTTTATTGAAGCTAAACACCTACTAAGATCTTGATCAAATATCTGAGACTAAATAAATATAAAATCATCAGTATTATAATTACATGAGTTAATCATCATCAAAACTAGAGTGATGGGCCTTGGGCCAACAATCTCCCCTTTTTGATGATGACAAAACTCATGGAGTTATATATGCATTGATTAAAGTTAACCTTTGTAGAACCTCCCCCTTAACTCATGCATAGCTATAAATATAAAGATATTCAATAAAATGCATAAACTAAACAACAATATACATGTATAAACAATGAAATAAACTCATCAAATTCTTCTTCCCTTTTTGCATAAACAAGAAAATATAATAAACATGCATATATAAACTCTTCTTCTCCCCTTTTTGTCAATTCATCAACAAAGGAGCAAAAACAAATCAAACAATAAAGTTATATATGCGATATACATTCATGAAGAGGGGAGACCTAAAGTTAGATCCCCTTTCATATATGCATTACATGAAAAAGGGATGACAAGACACTAACTCACATAAACCATAATATACAATATCTAAGCGGAAATGTTAAGCTCTCCCTACACATGTGTACCACATAAAGAAGAGATGTCAAGCTCCTTAACATAAGATTCACTTAGCATGAATCTATATATAGAAGAGATGTTAAGCCCCCTTGCATATAGCCAATATATATCAAAAAATTTTAAAATCACTTTTAAAAATTTTGAATTTTTAGAATTCAACAAAATAAATTTTGATACCAATGAAAGCAAATTGTAGTTTACAAAACTAAAATTGGTACCACTTGTAGATACCACTTGTAGGTAAACAAAAAAATTTGAGATACCAAAAGAGAACAATACATAAGCTTATTAAGATACCAATTGATATTTAAATTTAAGTCAAGCTTAGCATAAACATAATTTGTGCTTTAAAAATATAAAGTTATATAAGACAAGCATAATCAAATCATATATATGTATGAAAATGAAAATACCAATTGAAATTGATATTAATTGAAATTTGATGCATATATATATATATATATATATATATATATATATATATATATATATATATATATATATATATATATATATATATATATATATATATATATATATATATATATATATATATATATATATATATATATAAAAGAAAACATGAGTATACAAAGATGAAATAATATGAAGATCATGTGTATAACTCATAACTATCACCCTATTCATGCACATGTTAAATGGATTTTCAATAAGAGCATATAAGGTATGGTTGCCTATCCAACCACCCCTATAGGGTAGAAGTTTTCAAAAATAAGATTTGAAAATAGATAAAGATTAAAAACACTACTAAAAGAAGAATAAATAACTAGTTTAAAGTAATTTGTGAATAACTAGTTAATGATCTTTCAAACATGAAACCAAATCATATATATCTCATGAAATATTGCTAAGTACATAAAAATTGTCACTCAAGATCTATATGGCTCATATAAAACTCATGTAAACAAAGTCATGAGAAAACAGAAATAATGTGAGTGCATAAGAATTACTTGAATAGCATATTCATGAAATAATCAATAAAGCTCAAAATAAACATGAAATTCTTTTTATAAAAAACCATGTAAATCATAAAAATTTATTTTTTATTAAAAATAAAAAAATTTCAAGGTATATGTATGTTTTATCAAAACATAAAATATACATACATATCCCAAACACAAACGAGTGCAGAATACAATTTACATGAAGGCAAGTGACTCAAGAGTATACATGTATATTTATTAGTTTTAGATAATATGAAGCAAAACATGTACAAAGATACGAAAGACAAGTATAAATGAAAGAATCATCGAAACTAGGTTATACATGTACATGTAATGCGTACAAATAAGCAATGAAGTACAAACATATAAGAATCAAATGTTGCTCACTACTTGTACAAGTATATACGCAAGTTTTAATGAAAAGTTCAACTAAACGAGTATTCACCACATGAAGCACAAAACCAAAACATACTAAAAACAATTATATTAAAGCATGTAAATAAAAATGGGAGTTAGAGATAGCAATCAAAACATGTGCACTCTTCTCTAAATCTCCAAACCATGGTGGTCCTCCCACCAAACATCCTTGATAGTGGTGCATCGACTGTATGTCCATCTGGCTCATGCATCACCACCAAGGAACCAACCCTCTCACATCATGTGAGAGCCCACACCTACATCAAGCACAAGAGGTAGTGATTTTGGTACCCATTTTCTTTTAGGTCCACGAGGTTTAGCATCATAAGGTACCCAAACATTCTTATTTGCAAAATTTATAGAATCTACTCTATCATAGCAAAATCTTGCAAGATGGCCTTTGCGGCCATAATGTGTACATTTGTACACTGTAGTATTCATATAAGAATATGTGTAATCATGATGTGCATAGTGTGCATACGTATGCCGTGGGTTATGCGCATGAACATGTGGAGCTTGTTTCTTTTGAAATAAGGTTTCCAATCTAGAATGGTTAAATGCACAATTGCTTAAAGTTGAGCTCAAATAATTTATTCTATTTTTCAAGACTTGAATCTCATTTTTATCAATAGTAGCATGAAGAGCATGGCAAGAATGAGAGTCAATAATCTTTTTCTTTTAGAAATGTTTTCTTTTTCTTTTGAAATAATTTTTCTTTTCAAATAGTTGCTTTCTTCCAAAACAATTTCTTTTTCTTTTTTCACCAAATTAATTTTATTTTTCAAAGAATTATTTCCTTCAGAAAGATCATTTGATTTTGAAGATAAGAAAATATTCTCCTTTTTCAAAAATTTATTCTTTTGAAATGCATTCAAATTTATTTTGAAAAGAATCTTTTTCTTTTGAAATGGAATCATATTTATTCTTCAATCTTTTATGGTCCTTTTTAAGCAAATCAAATTTTTCATGAAATTGTTGACAAAATAAAGTAAGCTCATCATATGGCATGTCAACATCCTCATCAAGGTCGGATTCAGAATTTACCTCAATGGGGTTATCCCCTTGGACCATGTAGCATATGTTGGAAGCATCACTTCCATCATCCGAATCACTTACCCCATAGTATTACTTTTGTTCACCAAGGGAGACTAGAGTGTTCCATACTACAAAAGCCGAATCAAAGTTAGATACCATACATAAATAATCATCATTTAGGGTACTCTTTAATGCATGGATGGCTTTTTCATTAGCCTCTAGATGTTTGCCATTAATAAAATATGAATCCTTAATGGTGGCAAGATAAACAAGAAAACATAGGGCTTTGAGGTACATGAACATCTTAACTTTTCACGTTTGGATGTTAAGAATGTCAAACATAGGAGGTGTCATGAAATCCATATATGTGTACAAATATTGTGATTATCTAAAATGAAAATCTTTAACTCAAGGTTGTTGGACCCTAATCAAAATCACCAAGCTCGATACCACTTACAGGTCACCTAGAGGGGGGTGATTAGGTGACTAGCTAATCTAATGATGAATAATGCGGAATTAAAAACTATTTAAGTAAACTAAAACTATTATGCTAAACACACCAAGTATAACACAAGAGTGTAGCCGACTTCCCGGTGAAGGGCTCTGGACTATCTCCTCAAGATTCCTCTAGATAAGAGTCGAGGTGCCACTATGACTCTCTTGGTTGAATACACGTGTGAGCAAACAATCCCAAGCATGTATCAATATAGCACAAGATATATCAAGCATATAAAGATATAAGCAATGTAAGTATGCAAGATATAAACACAAGTGAGAGATAGAAAGAAATCACAAAGATGGGAGATTTGTTTTGAGGTTCGAGCACCGTTGCTCTACGTCCCCACCTTCAACACTATGAAGGATTTCCATTAGAATCGATCCTACCGGATCACTCGGTGCCACAACACCTATAAGGAGTTCACACTAGAACTCTTGGACTCACTAGTCCCCTCACTTGTTCCCGCAAGAACAAACACACACAAGTACAGTAGCTTGCCGAGACCGCACCTCTTACAACTCCTCCAACCATACATCAGAACACTTGGTGATCACTTCACTTGATCACCACAAACACTTCTCATCAAGGACACCACCTCTACAACTCTTCACAATACAATGATGTAAACTTGTGATCACTTCTCTTGATCACAAGAACTGCTCTCCCAACAAAGCTCCTATAGGATGGATTTAGCAATGGAAATCTCAAATATGTGTAAGAAAAACTAGGATAGAGATGTGGTGAAAAACTCAAGAAATCACTTTTGAAAACCACTCTTAAAAACTCTCCTTTTGATATGGAAGAATTAGCTCTAAATAAGTGGAGATAAACACTTAGAGAGGTAGGAAAAACTAGCACAAATACTCTCTTAAAATCTCCTAAAAAACAGCCCAAGGGAACCCCATTTTATAGGCTGCCAAAAATTAGTCGTAGCAGGCCAAATCAACAGCTGACGCTGCTTCGGCCAACGGTCAAATTTCTGATCGTTGTAGCCTGCCGGTCGACCGCCCAGTTGCCGATCCTTGTCTTTGACCCACTGGTCGACCGCCCAGTCGACCGGCCCACTAGCTAATTGGTCGAGCACGTTTTGTCCACATCGATCGACCGCCCAGTTGACTGACTTCTGGCTCGGTGGACCATGCGGTCAACCGGCAAAAGTCCAGGTCACACATTTTTAAGGATAAAAACTTGGTGATTTTAATTCAAATAAAATCCAATAAAATCACTAAAAAATCTACAAAAATGAGTTCTCTGAAATACTTTGAAGTACAAATATGTCTGATCAAAAATCAACACATATTACAAACTTTTTTAACTATTTTTGTGATATAAAAGTTTTGGTCTTAAACAAAAACTGTATTTTTCAAAAACAAACTCAAATTGAAAAGTGATTTTTTCAAAACATCTCCAAATACAAAAACAAGATATTTTAAACACTTTGATATTTAGTGTGTATGTATATGATCCACTACACATATAAGATGAAATATCTATGTTTTTGACAATAAGCTCTAAAATAAGTTTTAATAAATACAAAACTCAAAACACATGTATGCTTTAAAGCTTAAAAATCAAAACGGTATTTTCTTAAACACATATAAATTTTGTGCGTGTATATATGAACTTGAGCATTCCACAATTAATCTATCCTTTACATTTTATCTAAAAATAAATCTTAACACTTACAAAACTGACACAAATCTTCATGAAAATCTTCTCAAAAATCAACGCGTGGGCCCACCATATTATCGCAGAAACGCAGCATTTACTGCGTTCCTACCGCAAAACCTAGGTCCCTAGTTTTGGCGCGTAGGTTCGCCTCGCTTCGAGGACTTTCCAGATATACTCAGATTCGATTATTTCTGTCCAGATTCTTGTCCGACACCGCCAACATTTAGATTCAATGTATCTTCTAAAAACTCACTAGCTTGGCCTACAAAAAATCCGGATTTAATTACTCAAAAATGAATTTAATTAAGCTTTTATTACTCCTTTGGCTCTAGACTCTTAATTTATCTGTAAAGTAGACCAAAACACAGTTATAAATGATATTTTATTCATATATCGGTAAGAAATTGCGATGTTATAATGTAGAATTGTAGACTAATCACCTTTCCCTCTCAAAGAAACTCTGGAAGCAAGTGAGAAAGAATTCCTTAAGATTCCATCGATTGCATCGTCAATGGAACAAAGTGATCGTGCACTGACAAAAATTTACAGGTACACTTTCCCAGAATCTCAGAAGAGGCACCTGTAATTTTCTTTTTTAATTACTTGTAATTTCTCATCAAAATTTTGTAAGCTTTCCCAATTATTGATTTTCAATGGAAAACAAATATACAGATTAAAAGACACCACCATTCACATCTTCTTTTAAAAAGGACATTAAAAATGAAATTTTCACGTTGATTTACCAAAATTGACGTTAATTCAGTATTTTAATGTTGGTTCTCAAGAACTGACGTTAAATTACTAGGATTTAATGTCAGTTCTATAAGAACCGATGTTATATTTTTGGGTTTTAATATTGGTTCCCTGGAACGAATGTTAAAACCAAGAATTTATCATCAGTTCTTTTGAGTTGATGTTTAAGCCTAGGTTTTAACATCGGTTCCAAATGGAGCCGATGTTAAATCCCCCCTCCCCAAAAAAAATAGAAACCATACCTCCCTCCTGTGCGATTGCCGCTCCTCCCCACTCTCTCTCTCAAATCTCACTCTCCCCTCCTACTGTCGCTCCCTGCCACCACTCTCTATCCCCTCAGATCTCACTCTCCCCACCCTCCCAAACCCAACCCGCTGCCCCTCTCCTCTCTCCCCAAGTGACTCACGCTGCCTCCTCTCTACCTCTCGGGAGAGCTTCCCTCCAGCAAACTCTAACTTGCTTTAATGATATGCTTCCTGAGGACAATGAACATTCAGATCACATGTGCGAGGCAAAGAAAATCATGCGCTCTATGAGCATGGATTGCGAAAGGATACATGCTTACCCGAATGATTGTATTTTGTACCGAAAGGAATCTGAACATTTAGAGAAATGTTTAATGTGTGGAAGGTCAAGGTACGAAACAAATGATAAATCTCCAGCTAAATTCTTATGGTATTTTTCAATAATACCAAGGTTTAAATGCATGTTTAAGAATGAAGAAAATGCGAAGAGCTTGACGTGACATTCAAATGGGAGGATTATTGATAGTATGTTGGGGAATCTAGCTAATTCTCTGCAATGGAATATGATTAATGGAAAGTTTTTTGAATTTGAGTGTGATGCAAAGAATCTCTGGCTAGGTCATTCGACTGATGGAATGAATCCACATGATAAAATGAGCAGAACACACAATACATGGCTAGTTGTATTGACTATTTATAATTTTCCTCCATGGTTGTGCATGAAGCGTAAGTTTCTTCTTATATCATTACTGTTTTCAGGGCCCAGACAGCTAGAAAATGATACAAATAATTATTTGACACCTATTATTGAGGGCATAAAGATAATGTGGGAGGAAGAGATAGAAGTATATGATGCATACGTCAAGAACTTTTCACAGTTCATGCTATAGTACTTTAGACAATCAATGATTTTCAGCATATGGTAACTTATCAGGGTACAGTATGAAAGGAAACAAAGCATGTCCTACATGTGGAGAAGACACATTTTTGTCCAATTAAAGCATGAAAGTAAGACAGTATACCTTGGTATCCGAAGGTTCATGCCCGCGTTACATCATTATCGGAGGCTACGAAAAGCATTTAATGGATCTACAGAAGAAGAAAAAGCTCCAAAAGCATTGAACAGTGAACAAGTATATGAAAGGGTAAAACATCCCAGCCAAGTTATGAAAAAGTGAAGAAAAATACAATTGAAAAGAATGCGTGAAGAAGCGATCAATATTTTTTAACCTTCCATATTGGATGTGATTGTTTGTGAGATATTGCCTTGATGTCATGCATATTGAGAAAAATGTGTGATAGTATTATTGGAATAGTACTCAATATACTTGGTAAGACTAAGGGTGGAGTCAAAAGTAGACTTGATTTGGTTGAAATGAGTATACGTGAGCAGTTAGCACCTGAGCAGAAGGAAAAAATATGCATTTACCACCAGCATGTTACACTTTGTCTAGAAAGCAGAATATAGAATTTTGTCAGTGTCTTTCTGGGATTAAGATCCTAAGCGGTTACTAATCAAATATTCAATGTCAGATGTCAATGAAAGATCTAAAGTTTTTTGGCATTAAATCTTATAATTGTCATACATTGACACAACAGTTGATGTCGGTAGTTATATGTTTTATACTTTTGAAACATCTTCGCCATGCCATTACCCAGCGATTCTTTTTCGTCAATGTAGTATGTAGTGTTGACACTCAAAAAAAAATCTCAGATAGCTTTTTAACCAGTCTGAACGATGTCTAACTTGTCAACATTTACAAAAGACAAGTCGCAGACAAGCTGACAATCAGTTTCTACACATCCCTGAGGGACAAATCAACGACTTAGACTCTATTGATACAGTGAAGGAGACAGTAAGCTAAGGTTGCCTTTGAAGAGACCTAAGCAGGCCTAAGATGCTGAGTTAGTTCAACACTTAGCATCTTATGAGTTCAAGGGGAAACCCTCGCCTGATAGGCTAAGTTTGTCAAGGTTCGCCTTGAAGCTCTCCACAGAGAGCTAATATACGGCTTACCTGAAGCTAAACTAGCTTCGCCTGAAGCTAATTCTAGCTTCGCCAGAAGCTTTCTAGATAGCTTCGCATGAAGCTCTTCATAGATCCACAGAGAGCTAACGTACAACTTCGCCTGAAGCTAATTCTAGCTTCGTCGGAAGCTTTCTTGATAGCTTCTCATGAAGCGCTTCATATCTCCACAGAGAGCTAACCTATAGCTTCGCCTGAAGCTAAATCTAGCTTCACTAGAAGCAAATTTTAGCTTCACTGAAAGCTTTCTTAATAGCTTCCCAAGAATGTTTTCATAGCTCCATAGAGAGCTAACTTACAGCTTCTCCTGAAGCTAATTATAGTTTCGTAGGAAGCTTTCTTGATAGCTTCGCCTGAAGAGGCTAGCTCCGCATGAGGAAAGTAACCACCCTACTAAGCTAGTGGGGGGTTAATCTCCTCATTAAAAGGAGACAATTAAGGGAATCACAACTCTCTATTTCCTAATGGGGAATTAATGAGTAGTTACATCTATGATCCCTCATTAAGAGGAGCTAGTTAAGGGGAATTAATAGATAGTTACACCCATAATCCTTCATTAAGAGGAGCCAATTAAGAAAAATTAATAGGTAGTTACACCCATGATCTCTCGTTAAGAGAAGCCAATTAAAAAGAATTAATGGGTAGTTACACCCATGATCCCTCACTAAGAGGAGATAATTAAGGAGATCATAACTCCCTATTAAGCCTATAAATATCCCACTATAGGCTAGGCTCATGGTCTTGAAGAAATTCAAGTCCAAGAGGCTTTTTGAAGAGCATAAGCTACTATGGCAGCTTTAAAGTTTAAGCCAATAAGACATCTACTCTCTCCCTTTCAAGAATTCAGAGAATCACTTCTCTAATCCTATAAGGATTAATTCAAGGTGATAATATCCTAAGATCTTCCTCCCTCTCAAGGAATCTCCAGAACCAGGCGAGAAGGAATTTTCAGGTTGTAGCATTCGAAGACCGATCGCTCGCATCGTCAATGAGTCAAAGTGATCGCGCGCTGATCAGACACCCACCGGCACACTTCCCCAGAAATCTCAGAGGAGATATACTTGTAATTTTCTTTTTCTTTCTTTAAAGAAATATTTGTAATTTTGCTCCTCGATCCTTTTTTGTAAATTTTTCCATGAACTTATTTTCAATGGAAAATAATATGGCAACTCTGTTGGGGAATGTATTCTCCACTGCTGAGAATCAAGTGTCGCAATGCGACGATCAAACTTTCGAGGCTATTATTGAGATGCTGGTCATTCACTTTGACCAAAAGAGATTTGAACACTTCTCTCTAGGGGTAGCACAAGCCCCCTACATGTGCGCAAGCACAGGGAGGTCAGCGTAGTCAGAGCCCCTCTGGCTAACTCTTGAAAGTAAGTCTTTGTTGAGACAGATAAGGCTCTCTGCAAGCCTATTACAGTCTCAAGTGAAGCTAAATAGACTCTATGCGAGTCTAGCATAGTCTTAGCAAAGACTAACATAGCCCCATGCCAGCATGTTAACACTATGCGTGAAGCTATAAAGGTTCCTTGTGAACCTAAAATAGCTTTTGCTAAGGCTATGTGGATTGCAAAATTTGTTGTGTCATGCGAAGCTAGAGATAGACCTCTTGATTCAGCTTCCTACGAAGCTAAAATAATCTCTGACTGCGAGACTATTTCAGCTCTTCATAGAGCTAAGCCACACTTGTCATGTGAGGCTAGGGCTAAAGCACTTTGTACTAACAGCGAGGTTACTTCAGCCCGCTTACATCATCAATACTATTGGGCAATGCTAGGCTCGCCACTGGCGACAAAACAAAAGCACTAAGTGCTAAAGACCTTACCCGCTAAGTCAAAAATGAAGCACCACTGAGTGCTAATAGTGAAGCTATTTTAGCCTCGATCACAGGAAGAACTCCACACAATAGAGCTAAGCTCGCCTTCAAAGGTAGAGCTAAAACAGTAGCTTCACCTTGTGAAGCTACACTTTCAGGGGAAGCTATCCTCGCTTCGCCATAGCCCAAAAGAAAGTCTTCAAGGCTAAGCTCAGGGCTTCTCAAACCAAGCAGGCTAACATCCAGTTTCCCTGAATCTCCATGTTGGATTAGTTGGACCCAGGTAACGCAAACTTACGGGATTATCTGAGCAAAGAGCCAGTTCACTTCTCGCCATCCCAGTGCGGACAAGTGGGATGTCAACCTGTGATGGTACATTCCATCCACTATTGTTTGGGACCAATCCCCATAATTTCTCCTCCGAACCAGCAATTTGTGTTCAACTAGTTGTCAATCTAAACTTCTAGAAACTCAAATCTCAAAAGAAGAAGACAGTGAAGGTACCTCACCTCGCAGCTGCCTCTGGCAACATGATAAGCAGAGAAAGGGATCTACTACGATCTCATAGAAGGAAACAGGAGGTTCACACTCCCTCATTAAATTCACCAGGGCCCGACTATAGTCCAGGCTTAGGTCAGGTTCTGGTCAAACAAAAGGGTGCCTTCTAAGGTACGGTACCCTATAATTATGAACAACCTTCTTTCTCAGAAGCTATGTTGCCAAAACTATTAAGACACCAATTTCAATGGTCCGATGATGAAGAAGAAGCCAGTAGCTATGCTTCCTCCGTCACCATCAGCACTGTGCGGGCAAGGTTTGTATCAGCTAATATGGCTGATAAAAATAATGATGATGATCTTTGTCATCGCATGGACGCACAGGAGCAGACTTCCATGGCCTAGCAAGAAGCCTTGGATAACATTCAGCAAATATTAATTCAGCTCCTAACAAACTAGAAGATGATAACACAACTGTTGGCCCAAGGTTACAATCACCCATGATTAGTGTATTTTGATGATTACAAAACATATTAGTTATTTATACTAATAACAATTGTTGTTTAAGTGTTTTCAGATTTCTATTCATTCTAGAAGTCTTCTCTCACAAATACAAAGATTTGGACTCAAGTCAACTCCAATTGGGCTCAAGGAACAAGTGTTGAAGGTCATATGAAGAAGCCTATTGAAGATCTTGGAGTCTTAGAATCATTGTAAGAAATAGAATGTTAAAGTTTGAGTATATGAAATTTGGCTCTAGGATTTGCACACACATTTGTTTCATATATTTCCTATGTTTTGAAAATGGTTATTTCTAAGTTTTATGCCTTAGTTTATATATACATGTACCAAAAGCTTTAATCTTGAAAATCTTGTTTAAAACATGTGTATAAACTATTTTCTGCATAATACTTAGCTATATGTATTTTTAAAATATTTTTCAAAATCTTTCTAACTCAAAACAGCCCAGTTTTTCTATTTCAGGCAACTTCGGTCGACCGGCCCGGTCGACCGGAGATGTGTCTGGACATGCACTGTTTGTGCATGTCTGTCGGTCGACCGGACCGGTCGACCGACGGAGAGCAAATTGCTCTCGGGTTATTTCGGTCGACCGGACCGGTCGACCGGAAGAAGGAAACTGTGTTTCCTCTTTTGGGACGGTCGACCGGACCGATCGACCGGGCGCCAACGGCTCT
The DNA here is from genome assembly GCA_038442645.1 of Agave tequilana. Classification (NCBI taxonomy): domain Eukaryota; kingdom Viridiplantae; phylum Streptophyta; class Magnoliopsida; order Asparagales; family Asparagaceae; genus Agave; species Agave tequilana. The sequence goes on along the minus strand of JAVJIF010030091.1, from coordinate 39,629 downwards.
TTGCAGCTGTGCTGGCGGTCGACCGGACCGGTCGACCGCCAGGCCTGCAACAAGCCTAACGGCTCTTTCCTCTTTGGGCAGTTCTGAAAAACTGTTTTATTTTCAGCTTTAACAGATTTTTGGAGAGTTGTGGGGAGCTTTTTCAGAGAAAATAAGACAAAAAGAAATTGTTTTAACCTATTTTCTAACCCTATAAATAGAGGAGAAGTCTCTCTTGCATTTCACCAAGAAAATCCTCAAGTTTGTGTTGTTTTCAAAAGAGAAAAGAAAAGAGTTTTAAAGCCTTCATTCCAATTCTTTTTGAGCTAGTTTTTCAGTTGTGTTTGATTGCTAATATCACTCTACAACTGAAGTTTTTCTCACCACACTTCATAGAGCCAAAAATTCAATACTCATTCTATAGTGAAGTTGTAATTGAAGTGAGAGTGTTTGTAAAAGAGTTTGAGAAAGAGTGTAGTGATCTTGTTGTGATCACTTTTGTTCTTGTATTCCTTTCCTTGTGGAGCAACCTCTTCGGTAGAGGTCATTTGTACTCGGTGGAGCTCGGTGCTCGGTAGACCAAATTGTAAAGGCGTCCTCGGTGGATAGTGGAAACCCTTCACGGAGGTGAAGGCGGGGAGTAGAGCGGTGGCTCGAACCTCGAAACAAATCATCTTGTTTGTGATTGCCTTTGCGTTATTCTTGCTTACAATTTCTCTTGCTTTATATTGTCTTGAATTATTTGCTTGAGAACTAACCCTTTACTTGTGCAATCTTGTCTTGTTCACTTTACTTGCTATATTGCTTGTGTGTATTTCATCATAGCATTTCATCCTTTACTTGTTCGATCATATCTCATACAACACGGTTGCATTGCGCACCTCTAACCCATATCTAGGGGAATTGGGAGGAAGGAGTTCAGAACCTCGCAAGGGGTATTCGGCTCTTAGTCGTGTTTTGAGAGATCGTTGCATCACTCTTTTAATTAAAGTTTAAAAGATCATTAGATTAGCATTCACACCTATTCACCCCCCCTCTAGGTGTTTTTCAACAACTAGTAGTCACAAAATGAGGATAACAACAAAATGAACCTCCAAAGATCGATCATTAAAAGGAGGGCTCTTCAATTCAGGCTCAGATCGCATCCCTAACCCAAAGGGACGAACTAAAAAAATAGGAGAAATCCATCCTTACCCCTTGGAATGGGATTTAGTCCCATATCCGCCAAACTTTAAGTCACCAACGTTGCACTCGTATGGCGGCAAGAGCTCACAAAATCAATATATTTACTACTTCCGATAGCAAACCGGTAATGTAGTAAGTAATTATACTATCATGGCTAGACTATTCATTAGCACCCTCAAGGGCGTAGCCTTTGATTGGTTCAGGAGTCTTCCTGTGAACTCCATTAATTCCTGGCTCAACTTGAAAACCCGATTCCTCTCCTGATTCTACGAGGATGATACTGAGGTGACCATGGATTCTGAATGAGCCGAAATCATCGCAGAAGGTTTGTGATGCATCCTTGCAGGACCTTTTTAATGTTTCCATATTCATGTTCAGATTTGATGATCAGCTGTGACTAAAGTCTTGATTAAGAACAAAAGTGAAACTCCACGAGGAATCTCGACTTACTCGATATATTTCCTGTGAAGTTTGTACTCCATATCAAGACACGAAGATCAGCTAAGAACCAAAGTCTTAATAACAAAAGGTGACGGTCCATGAGAAATGTCGATCTAACCGACAAATTTCCCATGAAGTTTAGACTTAACTCTTTAATCCCAAGTGAGATTTTAGAGGTCACCAGTGGAATACAAAAATGTTCACTTTATGTGACCGATCTGAAGCCTTTGGTGAATATGGCTAGAGGAAAATATTGGCTTCTAATCCCAATGTAAAATCCTCAACAACTCATCATGCTGAGGAGAATAGCATGGCTAGCCCAGCTCAAACGGTAGTTGGTAAAGGCATAACAAATCAATTGCAATTGAGGATTTGCTAAAAAATTTTGGGGACCTGATCTCACTTTTTCCACCAAAGTCCCCTACCAATTCTTGTCCATGGAATGGTAGGGCCACAAAAGGCTATATTTATTTTCCCAATAACAGATCACAACTGTTATACTTGAAGCTCATGCCTCTAACAGTAAAACTTTTTTCTGACGGATCTTGCTAATATCCCTAGCAAATCAAACTTCACTTGTCATTCTCTTCAATAGAATGACAGGTCCACTCAAATTGCTGTTATGTTCAAACACCTCTAACAGTAAATGAATCCTTGTTAAGTTAACATCACACCTCTGACAGGTTGCTTTACAAGTCCCCAAGAGGAGAAGCTGTCATGATCACTTCTATAAAATCTTCTTCTAATTCTCCACCAAGAGATTTGATTGTCACGTTAATGATTACCTCTGACAACTTTTTAGGGAATAATCCTTGCCCTACTAAATCCCCACAGATTCTTTTTATCACGTTAATGATTACCTCTGACATCTAATCTCTTATGGAATTCATTTTTTAACTCCCCGGTGAGTTTCTAGTAGACTCCCCTCAAAGTCCCTTATTTCCCTTTCAAGTCCCCAATGGACTCTCTTGGTTGTTACGTTAACAATACACCTTTGACAATTTCTTCCAAATAATATCCAAAGGAGATATCAATTTTTTTGCAGAATTTATGATCAAGTCTTATTTCCCCCGATGGATTATTTCTTTTACTATTATATCCAGCTTGTCACCTCTGAATGGTAGAAACCTAAGCTTGGTGGTTTCTCAATCAGTTATCTCCATGTCACCTCTGAATCGACAGATAATCAAGTCTCATCTTCCAGTCCAGTAGGGACTACTGCTTTGTTGTTATATCCAGTTCGCCATCACTGAACGACAGGGCTTTGAGTCTATCAACTTTCAATTGGTTATGTCCATATTACCTTTGAACCGATGGATACCTAGATCTCTCTCTTTTATGGTACTCTAACTGTCATGTTCAGTTCACCACCTCTTAACAGATGAGTTCATAACTTTGTTCTCCTTTCCTCCATCAAGGCCGGGAGTTCTTACTGTCATGTTAATACGACTACCTCTGAACAGTGAATTGTGAGCTTGATGTCTCTTAGTTGGTCATACCCATATTACCTCTGAACCGACGGGTGCCCAGATCCAATTCACCCTTGCAGTCCTTAGTTGACTAGCAGCTAAGTTAATATGACTACCTCTTGTAGCGGATCTAGAATTTAGTGTGTTTTAGTCTATCATGTCCAGTTTATCACCTCTGAATAGACTGGTTCCTAAAATCGGATTAACCTCCATTTTGTCATCATGTCCAGGTTATCACCTCTGAATGATAACATTTTGAGGTTGGTGGCTTCTCGATCGGTTGTGCCCATGTTACCTCTGAACTGACAGATAGCCGTGTCTCCCTTTTTGTTTACTGTTATGTCCAGTTCATCACCTCTGAACAGTAAATACTCTGAGTTTGATAATTTCTAATCGATTATATCTAGTACATCACCTCGAACCAATGAATATCCAATCTCACCTTTCTTTATCGTTATGTCCAGCTCGTCACCTCTGAACGACAAGGCTTCATGTCTGGTGATTCCTAATTAGTTATGTCTAGTTTGTTACCTCTGAACTGATAGATATCCAGATCTAACTTTTCAGTCTGGTAGGGACTCTTCTCGTTGTTATGTCCAGTTTAACTCCTCTGAACAGCGAACCCTCTTTTCTAGTGATTCCTAACCTGTTATGTCGAAATTACCTCTGAACAGACAGATTACTAGATCTGCTCCCCTTTGTCCCTAGTGAGTTCTCATACTCAGACTGATTTTATCATATTCCTAACCTCTGAATTATTTTCAGTCAAAGTTCTAATTTCTTTAGGGATTGTACTTGGTGAATGCTCTCTCTTTTGAACACCCGAGGAAATTCAAAATATTTCAAATCCGAACCATCCCATTGCGGATTTATGAAAACTTTGAAGAGGGTTTTGTTGACACTCAAAAAAGATAAAATCTCAGACAGCTTTTTAACCGGTCTGAGCGATGTCAAACTTGTCGACATTTATAAAAGATAAATCGCAGACAAGCTGACAACTAGTTTCTACGCATCCCCGAGGGACAAACCAGCGACTTAGACTCTACTGCTCTAGTGAAGCAGACAGTAACCTAAGGTTGCCTTTGAAGAGACCTAAGCAGGCATAAAATACTAAGTTAGTTCAACACTTATCATCGCATGAGCTCAAGGAGACAGCATCGCCTGAGAGGCTAAGTTCATCTAGATTCACCTTGAAGCTCTCCACAGAGAGCTAACATACAACTTCGCCTGAAGCTAATCTAGCTTCACCTGAAGCTAATTCAAGCTTCGTTGGAAGCTTTATTGATAGCTTCGCATGAAGCTCTTCATAGCTCCACAGAGAGCTAACTTACAGCTTCACCTGAAGCTAATCTTGCATCTTCTAAAGCTAATTTTAGCTTCGCCGGAAGCTTTCTTGATAGCTTCTCATGAATCGATTCATAGCTCCACAGAGAGCTAACCTACAGTTTCGCCTGAAGCTAATTTTAGCTTCACCGGAAGCTAATTCTAGCTTCGCTAGAAGCTTTCTTGATAGTTCGCATGAAGCTTTTTATAGCTCCACAGAGAGCTAACTTACAGCTTCTCCTGAAATTAATTATAGCTTCACCAGAAGCTTTCTTGATAGCTTCACCTGAAGAGGTTAGCTCCGCATGAGGAAAGTAACCGCCCCACTAAGTTAGTAGGGGGAGTTAATGAGTAGTTACACCCATGTCTCCTCATTAAAAGGAGACAATTAAGGAAATCATAACTCTATTTCCTAGTGGGAGAATTAATGAGTAATTACATCCATGATCCCTCATTAAGAGGAGCCAATTTAGAGAAATTAATGGGTAGTTACACCCATGATCTCTCATTAAGAGGAGCCAATTAAGGGGAATTAATGGGTAGTTACACCCATGATCTCTAATTAAGAGGAGGCAATTAAGGAGATCATAACTCTCTATTGAGCCTATAAATAGCCCACTAGTAGGCTAGGCTCAGGGGCTTGAAGAAATTCAAGTTCAAGAGACTTTTTGAAGAGCATAAACTTCTTTGGTGACTTCAAGGCATAAGCCAACAAGAGATTTACTCTCTCACTTTTAAGAATTCAGAGAATCACATCTCTAATCCTATAAGGATCAATTCAGGGTGCTAATACCCTAATATCTTCCTCTCTCTCAAGGAATCTCCTGAACCAGGTGAGAAAGAATTATCAGGCAGTAGTATTCGAAATTGATCACTCGTATCGTCAGCGGGACAAAGTGGTTGCGTGTTAATCAGATCCCATTGGCACACTTCCCCAGAAATCTTAGAGGATATCTACTTGTAATTTTCTTTTTCTTTCTTTAAAGAAATACTTGTAATTTTGCTCCTCGATCCTTTTTTGTAAGTTTTCCCACGAACTTATTTTCAATGGAAAAAATGTAGCAGGGTAATTGACCCTGAAAAATTAGATAAGTTACAGAAGAATATTGTGGTTACATTAAGTTAGCTTGAGATGTATTTTTCACTTTCATTTTTTAATATCATGATGCATCTAACTGTTCATTAAGTTAGAGAGTTTAAACTGTGTGGTCCAATCTTCTTAAGGTGGATGTTTTCATTTGAGCGATACATGAAAATATTAAAAGGGTATGTGAAGAATCATAATTGACTTGAAGGATGCATTATTGAATGTTACATATATGAAAAGGTGATTGGATTCTATAGTGAATACTTAACCAATATTGAAGCCATAAGACTTTCTAAGTCTCACTTTATTAAGAGAAAAAATGACAAAAATAAAATTCGGCAATCAATGGTTGCTATCAGTCAAGACTAATTGTGTCACACACACACACACACACACACACACACACACACACACACACATATATGTCTTGAATAATAATGATGAAGTACAACCTTCTATAAAGGAGCATATTGACTATATAAGGCACATCAATCCAGTTAGAGTAAGGAGAGAGAAGTGGGTAGCAGATGAACACAATAACTCATTCATTAATTGATTCACAAATCAAATTGGTGTTTAATTAACAAACTCATCAAATTCTGTTTCTAATACTTTAAGATAGTTAGCGCATGGATCTCACACGATTGTGTTATCTTACCGTGAATATTTTGTAAATGATTACTATTTTTACACAGAAGACACGATGATAAATATACCGCACAAAACAATAGTGCGACTTTAGTGACTCAATCAATGTATATTTTCAGTGCCAAAGACAAAAAATTCAGTATTTGCAAGGACATCATACAATGGGGTGATCCAGGACATATGAGAGTTAGATTACGCAACATTTCGTGTTCTTATGTTCCGATGTAAGTGGATAGAGAATAACCATTGCATGAAAGTTGATGAGTCAGGATTCATTCTACATGATCTTAACAGAGTGAGTCATAAGAGGACACATTCATATTGGTATCATAAACAAAACAAGTTTTTACATCAAAGATCCTACGATTAAAAGTGGTCCATTATTCTCGCGACAAAGCCAAAAAATACTAATGATGGTGATGATGATAATGAATACGAGAGATAACATTGATGAGGTTCCATTCTTTTCTATTGGATTAACAAAGGGATTAATATTAATATTAGTGGGGGTGATGTCGAGATAAATATCTACATGCAAGAAGATAATTTTGAAGGAATATTAGTTGAGAAAACTAGTTAAAGAGAAGACATAAAGAAAAATCTATTTAAACTCAAATTGTTTCAACATCTTGCAATTTTTTAATTTTAATGTCCATTAGTTATTTATTGTTGTTATTTTTTTCATTAGTAACTTGCATTTTTAATACTTTCTTAATTTTAATGTTGCTATTTTTTATTTATGTTTTTTAACAGGCATATGGATCATCAGGGTCGAGTAGTGAAAAATCTCCTAAGATGATTCGAGACACCACTCGCATGAGAGACCTTGCTCTCATTGTGATCTCAGGGCATATGACTTGCAGTGGAATTCAACCATGCAAATATTTATCTTAGTAAGTGGGAGATTAGATAGCTATATTGGATGCGTTGCTCGTGAGGAAGTCCCAATTAACATTTTTGATTGGCGTTTGGTTCCTAAGTAGTTGAAGAATATGCTTTGGAATGACATTATGGTAAAAATATTTTATAAGTGTATTTTTTATATATTAATTTTCTATTTTATAAAAATTATTTTCTAATATTTTTATTACTTATTGTAGACTATATTTAAAGTAGAAGATCACAAGAAGAAAAACATATTGAAAGACGCTAGAAAAATAGAAAAATTTTAAAAATGTGTTGACAATGCATTACATTAGCAAATTTTTAACTAAGAATCCACCAAAAAATATGATTACATTAAGTAAGAAGTTTGGGACAACTTTGTAGCATCACGTACAACTACAGATTTTCAAGTTAACACAAAATAATTTCTAATTTATTAATAATTATATTATTTTTATTTTATTTTATGTTAGGATAACTTATTAAATGACTTTTTAATAGTCTGAAACTCAAAAGAAAAAGGAACTTCAAAATCAATTAAAATACAAGAATTTGATATCATGCAAAGGATATGGGCATCTAGAATAATTTGGTAAGCATATTTTTTTGTTAAATTTTAATTTTTACATTTTTTTATATATTATTACTGATATCTTGTATGTTATTTTTTACAACATATTGCTAAGAAATCATTAAAGGGTGATTCAGCCGTCTTGTCAATTTCATAGCATGAATAAAGGCTTAAAAAAGATGGTTCATATATCAATGAAGACGCAAAAGAAATTGCAAATATAATTGTAAGTGCTTTAATTTAAAATGAATTATCATAAAAAAAAATTATTTATGTCATACAAATATTTTATTGACGCATGCTTAATCTTATATTGTAATTTTTTGTTTTATCACTGTTCTAAGTATTAACATTATAACATTTTTCTAAGGATTTCCTTACTAAGTCAGCGTCACAAGGAGAAATTCATCCAAAAGGGATGAATTACATATTTGGCATGTTATGAACGAAATTGATATACTCTGATACCAATTGTTGCGTGCATAACTCTCATACCAAACTTACTATGATACTAGTAGTTAGGAGATACGGAGATCCCTACCGATGATCTCAAGCACACCATAAGAACGACTACCTCGAGCACACAAGATGAATATTAAAAGATGTAAGAAGAATAACGCACAATTTAACATGGTTTGACCCAAACTTGGCCTCCGTCCATGGGAAGAGAACTTGAGAGAGCTTTATTAATAAACTTGATATAAAGAGATCAACCTTCCTCTTGATAACACAAGAGTATTTACCTTCCCCTTAAATCTACTCCTACATTACAAGAGTTTACATTTTCTCTATGCACCTTCAGCTTGCTCCTCTCTTTCTTGACTTTTTAGGGTCTTACATTATTTTCATCACAACTTTCTTTTGCTCTCAGCTCCACTTAAATCCTAAGTTACAAAAAAATTAATTTATATGATTTTACAATACAACCCCTATTTGGACTATGAGATGATCTTGGTCATATTGAAGAATCTTGATCAATCTTATTCATACACATCCTGAAAAGAAAACTCCCAATTGCCTGAAAAGAAAACTGTTTCACCTTGATTTGCCTCTCCTCCTTCAAGTCATCTTCTCCAATCATCTCCTCTTGAAAAATAATGCAAAATCCTAACAATCTTCTTCATCTTGGCTTACTTTTTAAGCCTTTAGTAAAACAACATGAGATTTTGGATTATTATCTTAATTCTTTGCTTGTTGTAATCATATCATAAGGCCTTTAACCTTGCCCCTTTCCCCGAGGCCTTTGGCGGATTGACTGCCATGCCTAGGTCATCTCAGGCCTTTACCGAATGCACCCTGATTGAGTTGGAACCTGCAAAAAATACAGAATTTCAGAACTTTTATAATAATAGTGCAAGGTGCTCAATTCTACCATTATAACAAGTGACTATGCGGGTCGTGATCCATAAGGAGGTACTAGCGATGGAAGCTTTTTTAGCAAGTTCTCTTTTATGCTACAAAATATGGTTAAAGATCTTCTATTAGTTTTTTTAAAAGAAAAGAGAAAAATTGAGTTAAAGTTGAATTAGTAAGAAGATGGTAGATTAAGAAGATGGAAAAAATAGAAGAGGATATGCACAAAGAAATTGAAAAAGAGTGAAAAAAGATTTGGATGTTGATGGTGTTGGTGATCTAAACTAAAATTAAAAGAAAAGAAAATTAAAAGAAAAACTTACCTCCTCTAGTTGATGACTTACCTAAAACCTTGCATGTTTTACTTTACTTCGGAGGCGATCAATGCGTAAGTCATTTCAAGCTCAGTCCCCTCTCGCATTACATCATCAAGACGAACAAGAATGAAATGATACGAGATCTTGGGGAGGAGAACATCATCATGAAATATCGGCGGCACTCACATAAACATGGCTATACTGATGCTTCTAGGTTCACTTGGATACTCATCAAAATCAAAAGAGGAAAAGTAGGGAGAAGAAGAAGACAACGAAAGTAAAGACGAACATAAAAAGGTTACTTTTTATTTCCTGCAGAAATGATGGAAGAAAGGAGGAGGTTACATCGGTATTACTCTCAACATATGTCTGTCTCTTACTTACGTGAATCTCAGTCTATCCTATGCTTACAAGGAAATAAAAAAATTACATAAAAATAAAAATCTACACTACTGAGAATGAAAAACTGGCCTAAATCCTACTTTCTGCTTGGTCCTTCTTTTGCCTTTAAGATTGTAGGTATTTATTGGAGAAATGCAGAGGTTAGAGGAGTATGAAGATAGGAGAAGCTGGATATTTCTGAATTTGAATCCTCCCCTTATCTTCAAACTTGATTTGATGTGGATATTCAGTTCTGATCTGTAACTTATTGGCGTGTTTATCGCTGAATATAACTCAAATGATAGAATTTGAAATAGTGATCAACTTAAGAGTTGTAGCCCTTTAAGTCTTCTTTTTGGATCATCTTGAATCATCATATTTGAGTTTTTATAACGAAAGTTATAATTCAAATACTAAAATATATCTAGCCAGAATCTAAGTCAAAATTGCTTCATCTCATCCGTTGATCTTCTCTCTATCCATTTATTCCTTTGGATTTGGACTCTGTATTTTATTTTATCATTGGTTGATCTTTAGCTTTAACCACTTGATTCACCAAAACTGAATTTAACCAACTGGATTTGGGATCAACCTCCTCTAACCAAATAGATCTAGTAAAATCTGAATTTAACTGATGTTGATTTGATTTTATCCTCTTTCTCCCCATGATTATCTTCCGCAAAATTGACATTTAAGAAAAGAAATTTAGCAGATTTATTTTTAATAAATGTGGAAATGTATTAAAGAATAATGCAATAAATCTGTGCAATCACCCCCCACACCTATCTTTTGCTTGTTCTCGAGCAAAACAACAAAACTAAACTAAAGATTATTAGACCACTTTCGCAGGTCACACGATTGCACTGAGCTTTGCAATAAGCTGTTAAACCTCTAGGTTTCCCCTAGAGTATGAGTTTTGTCTCATGAGGTTTTTAGCGGATTACACTCACAAATTTCGTAAAGAAAGAGAAAAATGTTAGTATTTTGAAAAACACATTTTGAAAGAAAAATATTTAAAATATTAATGTAAGATTTAAGTAATCAATAAGTTATAGGAAAACTAAATTTTTCATTCTTAAACTTAGTCTCTATTCAAAAATTTGTCATCAATTAAAGTAAGGAGTCAAATTGTACTTCTCATCTAGTCTATTACTTTACCCTAAGTCATATGCACCTTGTGATCGTGAAAATTTGACTAAGGGTTCTTTAACTCTAACTCTTATGTCTTATTTATTTATATTTTTTTATTTTTTTTGGTGGTATTATTCCTTAGTTCTATTAGGCTTTCTAATCTACCCCTGTAACTAGCCTTTAATCGATAACTCCCAAACCAAACGGTCTTAGGACACCGGGTGAGAAAACACCCCAAGGACTTAAGGACTCGAGCAAACAAGGTCACAAAACTAAAGATTTTATTATATGAACCGCTTTTAGGCGTGAATACTTATACTTTATGAGGCACAAATACTCAGCTTAATCAGAGGATTTTATATATTTTTTCTCAAACTTATCTAATCATCTTTCGCATAAATATCAAGGCTTTCTTAGGCTAAAGTACCTAGCTAATCAATAATTAGATTTGTTTATTTTTCATATATATATTTTTTCTTTTTTCTTTTTTTAAGGCATAAGAATCTTTGTTTTTGAGCCCTAAGTGTGTAAGTGTATGAAGTGTGCATTTTTCATCAAGGTAAAGATCAAGACTAGATTACTTTGACAAATTATCTTCCTAACCCTAAAAATCAAACAAATAATCGTATTTTGACCAAGTATAAGAAATCGTAATTTTGATTTTCCTTTTCCTTAAAATTGACTTAATTTCTTACAAAAAATATGTCAAAATATTATTTCTATTTTGAAAAGTTTTTTAAAAATAAAGAAAATGTTAATTTTTTTATAAAAAGGAAAACCTAAGTTATGTTAGACCCTCCCCCACACCTATCTCATGCATTATCTTTAACGTATGAATTAATGCATCGATGCATGAAAAAGAAGAAAGGGAAGGAAAATATTACCTTAAGGTAGCGGTTCCGGTGGTGGTCTGATTGGCCCACGAAATGTGGCCCAATCGAATTTTCGTGGAGTTCGGAGGAACCCACCAGATACCTCTCTAATATAACCCACTAAAATAATGTATGCATGAATGATTTTTATTAAATATTTTACCCCATCTAATTTCCAAATTTCATAATTAATTTTGGAGTTAATTTTGTCAACCGCCTTGTCCCAAAATGGAGTGTGAAAAGATGGAATGATTGACTTGGACTTTGGAAGTACAGGAACTAATACCGACTCAGGTAAGTGACTTAAGTCAAGTAAAGGTTCAGAAGTCGAGATTGATTCAGAAAGTGAGTCCAAATCAAGAAGTTGAAACTCATGTCCACATTCATTTCCCCACAATAGAATGTGACTTAATATTGGTGATTCATGTTCAAGAATGACAGGTGTGGGAATCAAAACTGACTCTAAAATATTACTCAAGTCGGGTAACAAAACAGGAGTCAATATTGATTTGAAAATTTGAACTGGATCACAAGTTTGAGAATCAAAGTCACATTTCTTATTGAGTTCAATTTCATAAAAATGAGAACTTGCCAATTTGTCAATTGGACTTTCAAAAGTATGAAATTGGTCAAGTTCAATATAATGATCATCAAAGATGGGCGATTCAATTTCATGATGAATTGGCACAGGATCCAATATTGACTCGAAAAAAAGATTGAAATCAGGTGAAGACACTGGAGGCATTATTGAATCAGGAAGTAGAATTGAATCACTAAGTTAAGGTTCAGGATCATATTCATTCTCAAGTTCAATTTCAAGAAAGGGATAATTTCCCAAACTATCAATATCATTTTCAAAATTTAGAGTTTGGGCAAGTTCAAATGATTGTGCTAAAATGGAATCTTGATTTTCAAAACAACATGATTCTTTGGCTCTAACAGAATGGTTAGCAACATTAAAAATGGTTAGAACATAAAGTTTGGACCATCATATCTATGTCATGATTACGAGCGTTTTGAGCCTGAGTCATGACTTCAAGCATCTTTTCATAGTTAACTGGTTCATCGTTTTGTTGCGATTGGACTTGAAAAGATGAACTGTTGTTTTGAAATTTGTGGTGAAATTGTGAGTCTGTAAGATTTTGTGATTGTTGTTTGGACTCACGCATACTCATTTTCAAAATTGATAGTTTTCTATTTTGGACTAGTGGAACTGAGTGTGAATCTTGGAAATATTGTGGACAAGGTGGATAAGGAGGACAAGTTGGTTAAAAATTGGACTCGGGGGAGGTGAATCCCCATTGACTCTGTAAAGAGTTGAAATTATTCTAGAAATTATGGTCATAAGATTGGGAGCATGGGTTATATTGATTCGGATAAGACTAATCCGGCGCACTAGGTTGGTTAAAGTTATGATATGCCGGGTTGGTAATATACAAAAAAGAGGTCTGGGTGTAATATGGATTACTATTAAAATTGAAAAAATTATTGTTATAAGCCATATCACACATGAAATGTCAAACACAAAAAAAGAAAAACATACAAATAAGCAAATAAATAAAAAAAATCTAAACTAAGTTAGGGTAGACCTTTGACCTAGACGACTCCTAACTGGTTAGACTATCCACGGGAGGTATAATGCAGACTTTGACCACAAGCTAATCGGCCAGGTCAGGGTAAGATTGGTGGGAGGTATCCGCGCAAAAGCGATGGGCCTAATTAAGCCAAAACCACCAGCCTCCAGGGTTTCGCCCCTCAATCCCTTTCCTTAGACACTGATTTGGCAGGAGTCAAATTCTAACACCTTCCCTATTAGGATAATCTCCTAATTGAGTCTGAGATGTCCATAGGGCCAACGTCTATTCATTTTTAGTTAGGCTTGGGTTAGTGAGTGAGGAGATTGTTTGTGGGCTAAGAGAGGGTAATGACTTCCCCACCTTATCTTATTTATAGGACAAGCCCTTAAGATTGATTATGCAAAGTGTGTAGGATAAAGAAAAGTAACGTTCAACAAGCAAATAATCACTTAAGAATGTTTCCTAAACTATATGCCATGCAAACATACCTTTTGCTCCAGCACTCTTCTACAATTATGTAAAATGTAAACGAATTAGACACGTGCCTAAATGCAAAGTCTAAATCATTTTTTAGCATTTAACAAACATCATTTTACTATTGAGGTTAGAAAGTAAGTACAGTAAGACAAACAAGGAAATAGATAGTTACAGATATTAAACTTTGCAATAAAGCCAACCTACAGAAAATACAGGTTAGTAGTTCACTCAGATTGCCACAGGAATGTAGCAAATCTGAGGGCTTCTAGCTTTGCTTTCTTGAGCAGAGTCCAGGGCCACTTATATGTCCACTGTAGCAAAAGTTCCTAATTGTTAAATTTGTACACAAAAACAAAGAAGAAAGTTAACCAAAAATGTATATATACAAAGAGAATAACTTACCGTCCCTCCCGGCAACGGCGCCAAAATTTGATTGAGTTGGAACCTGCACAAAATATAAACTTCAGAACTTTTATAACAATAGTGCAAGGTGCTCAATTCTATTGCTATAGCAAGTGGCTATGTGGGTCATGATCCAGAAGGAGGGACTAGCGATCGAAGTATTTTTAGCAAGTTCTCTTTTATGCTACAAAATATGGTTAAAGATCTTCTATTAGTTTTTTTAAAAAAAAGAGAAAAATTGAGTTAAAGTTGAATTAGGAAGAAAATGGAAAAAATAGAAGTGGATATGCACAAAGAAATTGAAAACGAGTGAAAAAAGATTTGGATGTTGATGGTGTTGGTGATCTAAATTAAAATTAAAAGAAAAAAATTAAAAGAAAAACTTACCTCCTCTGGTTGATGACTTACCTGAAACCTTGCTTGTTTTACCTTACTTCGAAGGCGATTAATGCATAAGTCATAAGATCGAGCTCAGTCCCCATTTACATTACATCATCAAGACGAAGAAGAATAAAATGATACGAGATCTTGAGGAGGAGAACATCATCATGAATTATCGGCGGTACTCACATAAACATGGCTATACTGATGCTTCTAGGTTCACTTGGATACTCATCAAAACCAAAAGAGGAAAAGTAGGAAAAAGAAGAAGAAAATGAAAGTAAAGACGAACATAAAAAAATTACCTTTTATTGCTTGCAGAAATGATGGAAGAAAGGAGGAGGTTACATTAGTGTCACTCTCAACATAAGTCTGTCTCATACTTGCATGAATCGCAGTCTATCCCTATACTTACAAACAAGTAAAAAAATTACATAAAAATAAAAATCTACACTACCAAGAATGAAAAACTGGCCTAAATCCTACTTTCTGCTTGGTCCTTCTTTTGCCTTTGAGACTGTAGGCATTTATAGGAGAAATGCAGAGGTTAGAGGAGTATGAAGATAGGGGAAGCTGGATATTTTTGAATTTGAATCCTCCCCTTATCTCCAAACTTATGTGGATATTCAGTTCTGATCTGTAACTTATTGGCGTGTTTATCGCTAAATATAACTAATCAAATGATAGAATTTGAAATAGTGATTAACTTAAGAGTTGTAGAACTTTAAGTCTTCTTTCTGGATTATCTTAAATCATTAGATTTGAGATTTTGTAGCGAATGTTATGATTCAAATACTAAAACATATCCAGCAAGAATTTGAGTCAAAATTGCTTCATCTCATCCGTTAATCTTCTCTCTATCCATTTATCCCTTTGGATTTGGACTCTGTATTTGATGTTATCCTTGGTTGATCTTTAGCTTTAACCACTTGATTCACTAAAACTGAATTTAACCAACTAGATTTGGGATCAACCTCCTCTAACCAAATAGATCTAGTTAAATCTGAATTTAACTGATATTGATTTGATTTTATCCTCTTTCTCCCCATGATTATCTTCTGCAAAATTGACAATTAAGATAAGGAATTTAGCAGATTTATTATATGATAAATGTGAAAATGTAATAAAGAATAATGCAATAAATGTGTACAATCACACCCTTTCCTTAGTCATCCCGTAACACTTAGACCCATTGCTTCCTTGAAGCTCCACCTCAAAGTGAGCTCCCTTCAAGCTTTTCATTGAAACTCCTTGACCTAGTTTCTTTCTCTTAGCTTGCATTACATCACTGCCTCTACCAGCAAATTATACTTTGTGATACCTTCTCAGTCATGGGGCCCTGCCTGTTTTAAGGCAATCTGCCTCTAATTCTGCCATGGATTACCAACTTTACAACATTGTCAAAGATTTGTCGTGCCATGATCTTCCACTGATCATTTGGTGATGGTCCACCTTCCATCAATATTTTAATCTTGAGACTTATCATCTTCACATAACTACCATAGTCTTACCGTGCCTTCCCGTCGCACACTACCATGATTTTCTTTCCATCAATGAGTGCTATTATCCACCAGTGTATTGATGTTTGCCAGATATATTATCCTGCTATTGATGATCTTTAAACCTGATAGATCCACCAATGCCTGCAATAATCTCAATTGTCACGACTAATCCTTCATAACTTTGACTGCGATCTCTGGCGATTTCTTTAACCAATCTTAGAGAACCTGCATCAGACATTGAAATCTCCTAATCTGCACCCATCATTGTATCCGGAATGTTTGAAAAATATAAGGTTCGACACCTTGATCATCTATATCCGATTACGATTGCACGATCTACCTTTTGATCAATCTCATCCATTGATCATCTTCACCACCCTCCGTTATTTTTTCTTTGACTTGCTGCTGCAGTGAGATTCCATGGGATGGCTTGTGTGATGTCTCCATGAGCTCATCGAGCTCGTCTTATCGTTTACCATTGGCGACGATCTAATCATCACCTCCACGTCTTAGAACAAATCTGAACCTTCTTGTTGTATTCTTCATCTTAATGCCTCTGCCAAACTCCATTGGAATGCCCCGATCTCACGGGTACGTAGACGTTACTGTGACGTATATACGCAGAGCAAAAATTCCCTCGCGCATATACGCTAAGCATCAGTAGAGATAAGAATCAGTGTTTGGAAGAATAGTGGTAATATACATTCTAGCAATAATAACACAAATACAAAATTATCACAAAGCATGATACAATAAATCAAGAATATAAGATCACCAAGAAATGCAAAAGTAGGATGTATAATATGAAATACGGAAAAGTACTCACGAGTAGCAAGATAAGAATCTCGCGAGCAGATCAAGGGGAGGCTGGAAGAAAGAGGGTCCGGACAGGCAACCGCTAATCCACGCTTCCGCTGCGCCACTTTGATTAGGTACAGCAAGGCCACCACGATCCAGACTCCAAGATCTTGACATGAGGATCCAGGGTTGTCAGAAAGCAACCTGGCGAGTACATATGATAAAGCCAGTTGGCGTGCTCAGGCAGTCACACGTGTACATGATCAAGTGATGTGGTCTAGGCATATAGGTACTGACAATTACAGTTAATCTAAAGAAAATTAAAGGAACGATAGTAAATGCGAAATCAAGTAAATACATGTATATCAATAAATCTGAATCTGAAAACATGTATAGAAAATGGTATGGAGAGCATAGGTACACATAAACATGTAATGTCAGTACAAGTCAGTAAACAAGAGATCAAAAAATTCCGTAATAATCTAAAATCATATATAGTAAAATAGAATGTCCAGCTCAAGTCATACAACATGAATTGTTGAATCATAATAACAGGGCAAGTCACATGCATGGATAAATTAGTATGTTGCATTTAAGTTATCCAATAATAATTATCAGTATCATTTGTTATTCTTGTCCCTTTCCCACAGGCGTCCCATAACACCGACAGTTCACGCTGGAGCCCGCACTTCTAGTAGAACTTATCTGAACTCCGATACGCGGGTATCATTATTCGAATAGGGGAGAGACCCAATAACTTATACTCCTGACGTTCTTATCGTACATGTATGTGTGTGTTAATATGTACTGAGAATGCTTATCATGCTAACACCAGGCGGCACAGGCAGGAGGAAGGAATATTTCCTTTGAGGATAGATTTAGGAGTTAGCCCCATAGATTCAAGAGGTAACCCCCACAGATTCAAGAGGTGGCCCCCACCACGTGTATGGCGTGACACTTTGCTCTGTGTGGTACTTTGCTCTGTGTGGGGAATGGATTCTAGAGGTGGCCCTCACAGATTCAAGAGGTGGTCCCCTACCATGTGTGTGGCATGGCACTTTGCTCGGTGTGGCACTTAGTTCTATTCAGGATCCACCGAAAGCTAGCATGATCGTGGCATACATCCTCGTCATCCCGTCACCAGGCATGCTCTGTCAGACACTAGTTTGACCATGCTATTGACCAGAGTAACAGTGCAGGGGACATGAGTGCAGGGAATATAGGAGTTCAGGAGTGCTAGAGTTCAGGAATACCAGATGTCTGGTAGTAGTATAATAATCATGTCAAGGTCCATGTAAAAGTTATAATCATGAATATGTAATGTAGTACAGGTGTCTGGTGTAATAGTATACAGTCAGGTGTCACAATATCAGGTCAAATGTGTCAGTACCAAGTGATAACATATGTCAAGTATCAAGTGATAACATATCAATCATCAGGTGTCAGATATCAGGTGTCAAGTAATAACATGTCAAATACCGGTATCAGATATCAAGTGTGAGGGATCGTGTCAAGTATATACATATCAGGGTCAGGTAATTAACATATCGATATCATGTGAGTTGAATACAGAGTTACAATATCATATATCAGGTAATCATCTGGTCATGCAACATGATACATGAGAACAATATAGTTAAACATTTTAAACTCTTCACAACTATATCTACAATAAAAATAATTTAATCTATTAATTAGCTATGCGAAGCGGGAGCGTATCCAGGCATATCCAATGCAAGTATAATACTAGTT
Organism: Agave tequilana; assembly: GCA_038442645.1. NCBI lineage: Eukaryota > Viridiplantae > Streptophyta > Magnoliopsida > Asparagales > Asparagaceae > Agave > Agave tequilana. The sequence continues at coordinate 21,098 of JAVJIF010030091.1, read as the reverse complement.
CAATGAATTATAATAATGACCAAAAGGTATTCATATAACATGTTAATTTTAGAAAATCACTCACATATCATATATTAACTCGCATAATGACACATCATGTATTAAAAAGCAGGATAACAATTATTAGGCATGTAACGATGGTAACAAGACATTCGCATATCAATATATCATGCAATAGACATTAAAATAGCAATCACTAGGTATGAAATGATGATAATGAAGCACTCACTTATATTTATATTAGGCCCTAGAATAGAATTAGCAAGGCATGAAGCAAGACAAGAAAAGTACTCGCCTAAAATCACCAAAAAATGCCATAAAATCTCAAAACACCTTAAATACATACATACCACAAATCCATATATTAAAATATATATATTAATATTAATTTATTGAGAGAGAATGAGAGAGGAATGATAGAAGAGAGAAGAGAGAGAAAAGAATGAAAGAGAGAGATGTCGGAGAGAGAGACTTGCAGGAAAGTGAGGGGGAGAGAGAGAGAGTGTGTGTATGTGTGTGTTTGCTAGAAAAGGTGGGGAAATTAGGGAATAACGGGGAGGATAAAAGTGGAAAGAAGGGAAAAATGAAAAGAAGAAAAGAAAGATAGAAAGAAAAAAAGAAAGAAGGAAAGAAGAAAGGAGAGGGGGACCGGGACGCTGGCCGACAACTCCGGCCACCGCCGGCGGCCTGGGCGGTGGCGCCATAAGGGGGGGCGGCGCAGCCCAGGCCCGGGGGAGAAAGGGGTTTATGGTGGTTGTTGGGGAAGTTGTTGTTGATGTTATTGTTGTGGTTGTTGGTGACTGTTGGAGAGGTGGTTGTTGTGGTTGTTGAAAGTGGTGCTGATGGTTAAAGATGATAGTGTTGGAGAGCTGGAGGAGGAGGAAGAGATGGTGATTTGGGTGATGGAAGTGGAGGAGGAGTTAGATTGATGTGAATTGAAGAAGAAGAAGGAAATGGTGGTAATGGGTTTTGGTGAAAATTAGAGAAGAGGAGATATTAATTGAAGAGGAAGGAGGTGGAGGAGAAGAGGGGAGATCTTAGGGGGAAAGTGGCTGGCCCTAGGAGATGGTCGTGTTGACCGGCCATGGTGGAAGAGAAGGAAAAAGGTGATGGTGGTGAGTGGTGGTAAATTGGTGATGTGGAAGTTAGTGTAGTAGTAGTTGTTGTTGGAGATGGAGTTGGAGAGGAAGATAATATGGGATGGATTGGTGGAGGAGCTGGTCGGAATGTGGCATGCCGGTGGTGGTGCTAGTGTTGGCCAGCAGTCAAGAGAAGGAAGGAGAACTTGGTGAGAGAGAGGGAGATGGAGAGAATGGGAAGAAACGAAAGAAAGAAACGAAAAAATAAAAAGAAGGAGAGGGTGAGTGAGAGGGAGAGTATGATGGAAATGGGGAAATGGACTGTTGCTGCAGCTTTTCGCAGGGTATGGGGAAGGACGGGGGGAAGGTAGGAGAGAAAGAGAGGGGAAAGAAAGGAAAAAAGAAAATATTTTTTAATGCTGGTAAAAAATTAACTGTTTTAGAATCGCTGTGAAAATTCTCAAAAATAGAAAATATTATTTTAAGATACATGGTGAAATTAGATTCGAGAATCTGGTTTTCAAATTAAAAATCCTAAAATCTTCCAGTGATACCAATCGACACCAAAATCGGTCAAATTTTGATAAATTCAGAAAAATCTCAAAAAATGTATTTAGTTAGAAAATAAGACTCTAAGAGATAATGTGAAAGCTATTTCTAAAAATTCAACTCCGTTTGAAAATTAAAAATCCAGGAATCGGTCAGCGACACCGATCAAAACCGGTTTTGAAGATTTTGCGGAATAATTTTGAAAAATTTAGAAAATCATGAAAAATTTAAAATATTAAAAAATAATGTTTGAAACAGAAATTGGTCAAGTTAAGCTACCAAAAGGGCCAAATTGAGCAATACAGTGGATCGGGTCCCCGACTCAGACTAGGGTTGATTCCGAGCCCACAAATCCAGATTCAATACAAAATAATCACACAAATAATCATAAAACAAAAACAAATATAAAAACTAAATCAAACAAATATGATAGAAAAATCACAATATGTATTTAAGTATGTATTCCAGGAATGGGGTGTTACATTCCATCCACTTTACAAAAATTTCGTCCTCAAAATTTTGATAAGGGGAAGAGGAATGCAGAAAGGAAAGGATGAGGATTATACTAATCAAGATATGAGTAACTGAGGGTAACTCACACAAATCGAGTGCACGGTGAACTCGGGACTTAGACATTTCTGCACTTCTGCGTATATATCCTCGACGGTGCCATAATAATACTTACCTGATGTTTGCTGAAAAAAGAATACCACCAGAACATCAGAAGACTAACCCATTCTAAATAATATAAAGTAAGCTGACTTGGTGAGATAATCAAAATGCTTCTTTCAGACTGCGCATTGCTGTGAGATAATCAAAAATGCTTCTTTCAGACTGCGCATTGCTAATATAAAGTAAGCTGACTTGGTGAGATAATATAAAATAACTAAGGATTTTGTATACTGGGCATTGCTAATTCTGAAAGACATAGCCAAAAATATAGAATAACCATGGAGAATTCTAAATACTAACTTCTGAATGATAACCTAACTGTAGATGAAACATTAAAGAATACTCAAAACCTGCAAGGTTCGCCAAATGGATCGTTCATAAGGATCATGGCAATAGCTCAGATACAGCAAGAAAACCCTTTTAACAGCCATGAAAGCACGCTAGAAGGAAGAAATTCGAGGAACGGGCTAGAGTGCTAGGCACTAAAGGGACTAGCCATTAACAAAACCAAGCCTAAGAGTGGCCATCGCATAACACATCTCAGGCGTTAAGCATTAGGGTGCAACAGAGCTAACGCTCTGCGAGGCTCGCACTTGGCAGAGCACACACGGCGAAGCCAACGCGTAACATGGCGATAAATGCTAAGCACCATTGTGCAGTGAAGCCCACACCCGGTTAGGTCCACGGGTGACAAGAACACGACCCTCGCTTGGCGAGGCTAGCGGGGCCCCTGGTCCACAAAATCTATAAGGACTACCAGGAGTTGGTGGCTCTAAGAATGCGATCAAGAAATTATAATAATCGAAATGAATCCTGAATGTCATCTTCTAAATAATAACCTGATTGCCAAGCAATTCTGAATAACCGAGTTCCATGAACTTGGTAGAAGAAATCATGATGGCTACTGGAATAGTAAAAATAGAGAATACCATAACTCTGTCTGGCAGAAGTCCTGAATCTGAAATATTGTTTCATACTGACATTCCTCATGTAATGGTACAGTCTATCTGATTATATAAGTGACGACTACTCCACTCTCTATATTGATTCTCTGTGTGCGTCTATACACAAGAATAGGATGCGAGGCCGAAGAACTATCCAATATAAGACAATGTGATGTACCAAAGTCAAAGAATGCCAGAATAGATGAAACTGAAACATATATGTCTTGCCGCTACCCTACCAGTCTTTCCATATCTTAAGTTGGTAAAAGGACAACAGGAAGTGAAAATGAAAAGTATGGAAGAGATTCAAAAATCCAGGGAAGGACGATCAAGAGGGAATAGATAACTTTGTACTTGTAGTTGGATTGTATAACCATGACTCATGCATTCTAGTTGTAAATTTCTTTATCATTAATTTGCCGACTGGTTGTACTGAAGATGTGAGAGCTTAGGCTCTGATACCACCATGTAACGCCCAACCCAGATGTTATTGCGAGTATATATGCAAGGCAAAAATATCCTCACGTATATACGCTAAGCATCAATACAGACAAGAATCAGAGTACGAAAGCACAGTGATAATATACATTCTAACAATAATAACACAAGTACATAGCTATAAGAAAGTATGATACAATAAATTAAGAATATAAGATCACCAAGAAGCACAAAAGCAGGATGTATAATATGAAATACGGGAAAGTACTCATGAGTAGTAAGATAAGAATCTCATGAGCCGATCAAGGGGAAGCTGGAAGAAAGAGGTCCAGACAGGCAACCGCTAATCTGCACTTCTGCTGCGGCACTCTGATCAGGTACAGCAAGGTCACAACGTCCAGACTTCAGGATCTGGACATGAGGATCTAGGGCTATCAGAAAGTAACCCGACGAGTATATATGATAAAGCCAGTTAGCGTGCTCAGGCAGTCACACGTATACATGATCAAGTAATATGGTCTAGGCATACAGGTACAGGCAATGACAAGTAACATAAAAAAAATTAAAGGAACGATAGTAAATCTAAAATAAGTAAATACATGTATATCAATAAATCCGAATCAGAAAACATGCATGTAAATGGTATGGAGAGCATAGGTACACATAAACATGTAATGTTGGTACAAGTCAGTAAATAAGAGATCAGAAAATTCATAATAATCTAGAATCATAAATAGTAAAACATAATGTCCAGCTCAAGTCATACAACATGAATTGTTGAATCATAATAACAAGGCAAGTCACATGCATGGGTAAATTAGTATATTGCATTTAAGTTATCCAATAATTATCATCAGTATCATTTGTTATTCTTGTCCTTTTCCCACCGGTGTCCCAGAACACCGACAGCTCGCTGGACCCCGCATTTCAAGTAGAACTCATCTGAACTCTGACATGCGGGTACCATTATTTGAATAGGGGAGAGACCAAATAACATATGCTCCTGGCGTTATTATCATACAGGGGTGTGTGTGTGTTTTAATATACACTGAGAATGCTTATCATGCTAACACGAGGTAATACAGGCAGGATGGAGGAATATTTCCTTTGGAGGATAGATTCAAGAGGTAGCCCAATAGATTCTAGAGGTGGCCGTGTGGCGTGGCACTTTGCTCTGTGTGACACTTAGTTTCATTCAAGATCTGCCAGACGCTAGCATGATCGTAGGATACATCCTCATCATCCCGACACCAGGGATGCTCTGCCGGACGCCGGTATGACCGTGCTATTAATAAGAGTAACAGTGTAGGGGACATGAGTGCAGGGAATACAGGAGTACTAGAGTTCAGGAGTACTATATGTCTGATAGCAGTATAATAATCATGTCAAGGTCCCCGTAAAAGTGATAATCATGAATATGCAATGTATCACAGGTGTCATGTGTAATAATATCCAGTCAGGTGTCATAACATCATGTCAAATGTGTCAGTACCAAGTGATAGCATATGTCAAGTATCAAGTGATAGCATATCAATCATCAAGTTCAAATATCAGGTGTCAGGTATCACGTGTCAAGTAATAACATGTCAAGTACCGGTGTTAGATATCAAGTATCAGGGATCAGGTGTCATGCATATCAGGGTCAGGTAATTAACATATCAGTATCAGGTGAGTTGAATATAGAGTTACAACATCATATATCAGGTAATTATCCGGTCATGCAAAATGATACAAGAGAACAGTGTAGTTAAACATTTCAAACTCTTCACAGCTATATTTATAACAACAATAATTTAATCTATTAATTAGCTATGTGAAGCCGTGCAAAGCAGGAGCGTATCCAGGCATATCCAAAGCAAGTATAATACCAGTTCAATGAATTATAATAACGGCCAACACATATTCATATAACATGTTAATTTTAGAAAATCACTCGAATATCATATATCAACTCGCATAATGACATATCATGTATTAAAAAGCAGGATAACAATTATTAGGCATGTAACGATGGTAACAAGACATTCACATATCAATATATCATGCAATAGATATTAAAATAGCAATCACTAGGTATGAAACGATGATAGCAAAGCACTCGCTTATATTTATATCAAGTCCTAGAATAGAATTAGCAAGGCATGAAGCAACACAAGAAAACTACTAACCTAAAATTGCCGAAAAATGCTGTAAAATCTCAGAACACCATAAACACGTACATGCGACCAATCCATGTATTAAAAAATATATATATTAATATTAATTTATTGAGAGAGAGAGAATGAGAGAGGAGAGAGAAAGAGAAAAGAATGAAAGAGAGAGATGTTGAGAGAGAGAGAGACTTCTAGGTCAGTGAAAGAGAGAGTTTTTGCTGGAAAAAGTGGGGGAAATTAGGGAATAAAGGGAAGGGAAAAGTGGAAAGAAGGGAAAAAGGAAAAGAAGAAAAGAAAGAAAGAAGGAAAGAAGAAAGCAGAGGGGAGTGGGGGCTAGCCGATGGCTCTGGCCGCCACTAGTGGCCTGGACGGCGGCACCGCCATAGGGGGGCGGCGCGGCCTGGGACCGGGGGAGGAAGGGTTTTGGATGGTTGCTGGGGAAGTTGTTATTGATGTTATTGTTGTCGTTGTTGGTTGTTGTTAGAGATAATGGTTGTTGTGGTTATTGAAAGTGGTGGTGATGGCTGAAGGTGATGGTGTTGGAGAGTTGGAAGAAGGAGGAGGAGATGGTGATTGGGGTGTTGGAAGTGGAGGAGAGGTGGATTGATGGTGAATTGAAGAAGAAGAAGGAAATGGTGGTATGGGTTTTGGTGAAAATTGGAGAAGAGGAGATGTTAATTGAAGAGGAAGGAGGTGGAGGAGAAGAGAGGGGAGCTTGGAAGGAAAATGGCCACCCTAGGTGGTGGTGGTGGTGGCTGGCCATGGTGGAAGAGAAGGAAGAAAGTGATGGGGTGAATGGCGATGAAGACAATGATGTGGAAGTTGGTGTAGTTGGAGATGGAGTTGGAGAGGGAGATGATGTGGGTGGCTTGGTGGAGAAGATTACCGGAGGTGGCACGCCGGCGATAGTGCTGGTGTTGGCCGGTGGTCAGGGGGAAGGAGGACTTGGTGGGAGAGAGAGGGAGATGGAGAGAATGGGAAGAAAAGAAAGAAAGAAATGGGAAAATAAATAGAGGGAGAGTATGGTGGAGATGGGCGAAATGGTCTGCTGCTACAGCTGTTGGCAGGGTATGGGGAAGGACAGTAAGTAGAGAGGGCAGAAAGAAAGGGAAAAGAAAAAGAAAAAGAAAAAAAGAAAATATTATTTTAATGCAGGTAAATATCGACTGTTTCAGAATAGCTCCGAAAAATTCTCAAAAATAAAAAATATTATTTTAAGATGCCTGGTGAAATTAGATTTGAGAAATTCAATCTGATTTTCAAATTAAAAATCCTTAAATCTTTCAGCGATATCGGTTGACACCAAAATCAGTCAAATTTTGATAAATTCAGAAAAATCTCAAAAAATGTATTTAAGATAGAAAATGAGATTTTAAGAAGTAATGTAAAAGTCATTTCTAAAAATTCTACTCTATTTGAAAACTAAAAATCTAGGAATCGGTCAGCGACACTGATCGACACCAATTTTAAAGATTTTGCAGAATAATTCTAAAAACTTTCAGAAAATCATGAAAAATCTAAAATATTAGAGAATAATATTTGAAACTAAAATCGATTAAATCGGACTACCACAAAGGCAAAATTGAGCGATACACTAGGATCGGATCCCCGGTTCAGACCAGGGTTGACTCCAAGCCCACGAATTCGGATCCAATACAAAAAAATCACATAAATAATCATAAAATAAAAATAAATACAAAAACTAAATCAAAGAGATACGATAAAAAAATCAGAATACGTATCTAAGTATGTATTCCAGGAATGGGGTGTTACATCCATCGACTTGACATCTTCTTCTTCATCTAGAGGACTCGAATCGTGAAGGAACACCATCAGCTTTGATACATTTATTGTGAATGAAATTAATATACTTCATACCAATTATTGCATGCATAACCTGGGATACCATACTTACTATGATACCAATAGTTAGGAGATACAGAGATCTCCACCGACGACCTCAAGCACGCCATGAGATCGATTACCTCGAGCACTCAAGTTGAATATTAAAAGATATAAAAAGAACACACAATTTGATATGGTTCGGCCCAAACTTGGCTTACATTCACGGGGAGAGAACTTGAGAGAGCATTATTAATAACTTGATATAAAGAGATCTAACCTTCCTCTTAATAACACAAGAGTATTCACCTTCCCCTTGAATCTACGCCTAGATTATAAGCGTATACCTTCTCTCTGTTCACCTTAACCTTGCTCCTCTCTTTCTTGGCTTCTTAGGGCCTTTTTGACTTTTTAGGGCCTTACATTGTTGTTTACCATAACCTTTTTCTGCTTTTCTGCTCCACCTAAATCTTAGGTTACAATCCTTTATTTATAAGATTTTATAATACAACTCCTATTTGGACTATGAGATGATCTTGGTCATTTGTTGCTTGAAGAATCTTGATCAATCTTATTAGGAATTGATCTCCTTGATCTAGAAAGACTCTAAACCTTTTAATGTTTAGAAACAAATCTTCATTGAATAGGAATTGAATCCTATTCATACTTCTCCAGAAAAAGAAACTTGCAATCGCCTGAAAAGAAAACTGTTTCACCTTGATTTGTTTCTTCTGCTTCAAGTCATCTTCTCCAACTCAATTGGATTTTCTTGGACCATAATCTCCTCTTGAAAAATAAGGTAAAATTCTAACATGGCATGGCGCTGGGTCCTAAGCACCCAAGTCAGGTTAGAGGCATCAGACATAGGGATACTATTACTAGCTACTTCCATCAACCTCGTGGACGTCGATCCTTTGCATCAAACGAGGAGTTGCAAAAGTTAGTGGATGCTTGGGTGAAGAAAATGCTTTCAGAGCTTACCGAGATAGTGAGGCTGAACCTGTGCATAAAAGTAAAGTTTAGAATTGATAATTAAAAACTTTCTAGGTTGCTTAATACTACCGCTATAGCAAGTGGCTACACGAGTCATGATTCACAAGGAAGGACTGCGTTAAGTAAATCTTTTCTTTCTAAGTTACTAAGATCGTTTAAAATATTTTCTTCCTTGTTTCAGAAGAAAAGAGAAATGTTAAGAGTTAGAAGAAGAAGATGATCATGATAAAGGAAGGTGGTATTTTTAAAGAAGGGAAAACTAAGTTAAGAAAAATGAAAAGAGAATGAATGAACAAGTGTTAGTTTTTAAAAGTAATTCTAAACTAAGAAATAAAAAAATAAAAACTAAAGAATACTCCTTGATACTTACTTTACCTCAGATCTGTATCGCTGACTTAACTTGGCTTGAAGGCGTTCATAACATGGTATAAAGGATCTTTCCCATTCCTAATCCATCTATCAAATTAAAATGCAAGTAGAAAAGAAAAGCATAAAAGAATACTAAATAATTACACACTCAGGAACAGATATCCATCACCATGAGCCATCAGTGACACTTGAAAGCGCAAGGCATGTTTGAGATTATCAGATTCATTTGAATAATACAATCAAGCAAGGAAGGTAAATAAAAAGAATAATAAAAAGGAAAACATTTGATTAAATAGAAAAAAATGATGAAAGAAAAGACAAAGAATTACATTGGTGTCACTCTCTATTCCACTCTTCATCTCCTTCTCTCATGAATCTCTTCTCTAGCCTTACATAAAAATAGAAAATTAGCTAAATAAAAATAAAAACCTAAGTTAAAACTAAATAAAAATTCTAATCTAAACTCTTTGCTAGAGTAGTGCTCGTTCTTCTTTGAAGCGTGCAATATTTATAGGAGAAATGGAGTGGGGAAGAGCGTACAAAGATAGGGGAACAAACGCTCCCCAACGAATTCTGTCATGTCGCGTTTTCGTGGCCAGGATCTGATCCTAGCCATAAGGCTAGATCCAGGGGCCATGATCCATTGATTGCAGATATACTTTATCTCTAAATAGGTTTTCAGTTTGGGATGTGGATTTGATGTTATCTTTGTTGATTCTTCAGCTAACCAAATGGAGCTATAGAAATATGAATTTAACCAGTTTTTATTTGGTATTATCTTCTCTAATTTGCTTTGATCTGCACTTATCCCCTTAAATCTTCTATCTCAATCCTTGATTTTGATTTAAACTAATTTAAATCTAAATTTAAGTGGACTTTTGAGCTTGTTTTCTCTCCTTCAATAAACAAGGCCTTCACAAATTTAGGCAATAATTAATATTAAATAGCATAGTTTATTATGAAAAAATATGTAAATGTCATAATAAATGATGTGTTATTAGCAACAGATCACACCCCTACACCTATCTTTTACACGTCCTTGAGCAAAACAAATTGTAATATCCCTATTTTGAAATAAAGGTTTAATAATAATTAATCATATTTTAGTATGTATTAGTATTAATTATTATTTGTTGTTCTATGTGGGTTATTATTAATAGTTACAATTAATTACTGTTAATGTTAATTGTTAGTAGTTATTCTATTCCTCCTTTATATTCTTATTCTTATTCTTTTTCTTTTTCAAACCCATGCCCAACTCATCACACTTTCCCCTACCTATTATCACCCATTTACTTTTTTTTCCCTTTTCCTTGGCCCAGGAGACCTGGCCCAAAGCCCATCATCTCATTCCCTTATTCTCTTTATCATTTTTCTTTCCTTTATTTTTCTTTTAGCCTATAACTTGAGCCCAACAACCCATCTCCCCTTCATATGTATTCTCTTTTTTCCTCCCTCTCTCCACTTGACCGAACCCCAACTCTAATCCTATCACCCTAAGATCTGTCACCAAAACCACCACAACCTTCCCTGCCTTCTTTCTTCTAATTCTCCCCCACGCTAACACCTCCACCTCTCTATGCACGAACCTAATGCCGAAACCGCACTGTAACCTTCTCCTTCATCATCTCCTCCTTACACTGCTGCCACTACCTACATTATCACCATCATCTCACCTACTTCTTCTCTATGCATGCAACTCCTTCGTGATTGCCGTGCCTCACGCCAGTGCCACCACCGTACCCTAGATCTTCATCTCTCATGCACAGCTGAACCAACCCCCTACCATCATTACCTTCATCTTCATCTTATTCTCCTCCTCCATAGGCCCCATCACCTAGCCTGCATCCCATCCTATCTGATCTTAGCCATCTTGATCATGCCAAATTCCCCTGCATCTCCATTACCACTCCCCATGCATGGCTGCCTTTTCCTATGCACACCACCCTCTCCCCGTGCCCTCTATCTAAGGCAGAGTACCACCTAGGCCGACAATCATCTCGGCCTCCATCTTCATGATCTCTGCCTTCTCTATTGATTTTCATCAGAGCACATCCATCAACCCCATCCCCTACGCCACTCGTGGATAGACACCCACTGGCTATGCCTCCTCCCTTCTTCATGCTCCACCATGCCGGAGCCAAAACCCTACCTTCTTCATCATCTCCCTCTTTCTCCCTCATGAACCAGAGCATCTCCTCCACCTCTAGCGAGATCCACGAGCTCCGGACCATCCCCACTCCTATCATTTCCCCTTGACATTGCCCTTGGCCATGTTCCCTCCAGCCTGCATCCACCCCTACACAATCATACCTATCAACCCGGCCTCCTTCGTCGAGATCTGCCACCATTACTCTGCCACCATAGGCTTCACCGTGCATTCTCCTATGGTAACACTCCTTCTCTCTCTTTCTCTCTGGATAATGCTCTGTGTGCGTGTATAATTAGTGCATGTGTGTGTATTATGTAATTGTGTGTATTAGTGTGTGTGTGTGTATGTGTGCGCGTGAGTGTATATACGTGCATGTGTATTCATATGCACGTGTTTGTGCATGTGTTTATGCACGTGTATTCGTGTGTGTATGCGTATGCGTGTATATATTTTTACGTATGGGTGTGTGCATGTGTGTACGCGTGTACATGTATATATTTTTACGTATGGGGGTGTGTGTGTGCGTGAATATATTTTTATGTATGTGTATATATGTGTGTCTGTTATTATGTGTGTTTCAGTGGTTCAACTAGAGTAGCATTTGCAAAATATACGAAGTTGTGTTCGCAGAGTGCTGATACGTCGGGCGATTCGAAGACCGACACACAAGGCGATTCGGAGATCGTACCAGTTCATGCAGTGAAGACCCGATGGAGGACCCAAAACTGTGTCATTTCAATTGAGGGTTTACATTTGTGTTATTGTTATTTACCATTATCAGTGAATGTTTAATTTATTTTCTATAAATTTCATTTTTGTTAAATTATTATCATGTCCAGATATTTGTTTGCACACGTTGATCACTGTTCATGACCATGCTTGCTTTGATGATATTGATACCAGAGTGGTAGTATTTTGAGATTGGAATGTACTTGATAAATTGTCGACCGAATATTTTGAGTTAGTTATTCAGCAGTTTATACTTTGATCTATTAATGTATTCAATTGGAATAAAGCTTCACTCGAGACTGGGACAAACTGGATTAGTGTAATAATGATCTTAAAGATGTGTAGGGAATTACTAGACTGGTATTGTCATACCGAGAGAAAGTTTAGATAGATTACAGATGATTAATCAGATATATCTTGATCTTTGTATGCTTATGGATTCGATATCATATCACTGAGACATTACTACCTTATCATTTCATATGAATTTATTACCATTCAGATTTGGTATTTGTGATCTAACTTAAACTGTGATTGGATTGAATCTTGAGGAGGATTAATTAGCGATTGTGATTGAATGTGTGAATTCTAGTGTGTATCATTTAACATACCCGATCTTTCTCGCTAATATTAAATCAAATGAGAATTTAATTAGATATTGGTGACTAAGTAAATAGGAAATTATTTATTATAAGAATGAGATCTTAGACTTAGACTTGTCAGTAGACTCGACTGGAGTGAAATTGACTTTGGATTGAGAAATATGTATTTGATTGAATTGGTCAGAACTAGTAGATTATACATGTATACACTTGGATTGTTATCTTAGTATATAGATTTTGTGATTGATCTTGATAGAAGTGAGAGTGTGTGATGATCTTGATTGGATTGGAGTGTGAAGGATCGATGAATGTGTCAGAGTATGTATATAATTTAGATATTAAGACTTAAATACATTAGTGACTTAAATGATGGATATATCGATGACTTTGAGAATCAGAGTAGATTGATAGGATGAGAGAACCGATTATTGATTTATTGGATTTGTGCTTTACGATATCAGACACTCTGATACAGATCTTAGTATTTAATATTCACGATGACTATTGAGATTATAAGTTTATAGATCAGTTACAGATATATTCTTTGTACTGATAAAGGAGTTTTTTATTGATTCTAGATGGGACTTTGTAGTAAAGAATCAGTGTTCGGACATATTAGAGCATCATTTCATGCTACTAAGAAATTACTGAGAAGGTATTATTATATTGTAACTCTACGGTATTATCTTACTATTATATTGTTTACTGTATACACTGTTATTATTATTGTTTATTTTGTACATGGTTATTGTTCATATTGTTACGGCTACTGTCACTGTTACAGTTACTGTTATTGTTATTTTCATCGTATTATCTCGGTATTCTAGGTAACATGGATAACTGACTATCTTAAGCAAATTAAATAATAATATAAATAGACAACTTATACCGGGATCGTGGAAATTGATGGAGGGATAGGACTGTATTTTGGGTAAACTTAGGATACAGGTTACATAACCAAGATAGAGTTCCAATGTAGGATTCCCAATGTTGACTGACATCTCATACTGTTAATATTATGTTGTTACTATAGTACCTGGCGGTAAGGCCTGATTCAGTGCCAGGAGTCTGGGCCGTGGTCCCGGCAGGAACCACCTAAAGCATAGACAATATCTCCAACCAATAAGTTTCAATAACATAAGACCCCGATTGACATGTGTAGTAAGCGTGGTATGAAATGCGTCTATTACATGTGATAATTGGTGTTCAATAAGATAATTAATAATAACTAACTGATATGTTATGCCTTGTTTGATGTGTGCTAGCTTGTTATGTATCCACCTGCCATGATAGACACTTGATACGTATATGATATAATAGACACTTAACCTAACACATGATTTTTATAACAATTGGATTCCATTACTCTTTAGATTATGCATTGCCTGTTATTGTAGTACTCATAACATGTTGAATGTTATTTTATCAGACCATGTTGTCTTTCAATTGTTATCCTTTTTCAGTGTATTATATATTGGTATTATAGTATGTTCACATTGGATATGCACGTGCATCATTTCCTCATTTTGCACACTCATTGGGAGTTTCTGACTACCTAAATTTGCACATCTAGGTATATGGGTACTTCTTTTACTGGTAGGTATATGAGGAGTATGAAGTCTCTTTCGTTTGATTATCAGATTTTTTTTTTTGATACAGTTCATGTCTTCCTTTCATTCTGTTGACTTCTTTTGATTCTCTATTGCATGGACTCCATATTGTTCTATTTGATTTATTCATAAAATGATATTATCATGTATGAAAACATTATACGTATTATTACAGAGATTTTATTGCCTTTATTGTTTATTTATATAGCTTGCTCAAGTTACTTTAGGCTTAGCGTGTATATGTGAGGTAATTTTCTCGCATATATATATATATATATATATATATATATATATATATATATATATATATATATATATATATATATATATATATATATATATATATATATATATATCGCCGACTCTCGTCGCAACTACATTTTCACATATTTTGGGAAGCTAGATGTGATAGGGCTCTCTTGGTATCAGAGGCAGGTTCAAAATAAAAAGGACCTAGTTCTTACCCATGACCTGAAATGAGTTATATTTACATAGCAGTATTCATATACCATTCACATGATGATACTAAGTCCATATGGAATGATCGTTCTTCCTTTGAAAATCCATCTCTTGATTTGGATATCCTAGATTTCAACTGTTCTCCTTGAGCGATCTAGATTACCCTTTCGATTCCATCGATTTCATTTCTATTTTTGATCCTTTTTCCAGACCTTCAGACCTGATCGATGACAGAGATCGAAGTAGCGCAGCAAAAGTGTGGTGGTTTTATAGTTCTCAGAGAAGCGATGTAGGGGCGAGAAGATGTCATTCGCCATCGATCTTTCTTCCCTTGATTCCTATCCTATCATGTCTGCTCTAGTTTTATGTATATTCATTATCAATTTTGATCAGTTTTGATTCTCTTTTATAATTTTCCCCGTCTTATTGAAATTTTGAGGATGGAACTTTTATAAGGTGGGAAGAATGTAATGCCCTTATTTTGAAATATAAGGCTTAATAATAATTAATCATAATTTAATATATATGGTATTAATTATTATTTTTTGTTCTATATGGATTTTTATTAATAATTACTATTAATTACTATTAATTTTAATTGTTAGTAGTTATTCAAATTTTCGCTATTATTATTATCATTATCATTTTGATTTATTTTTAAGTGTAATGGGATAGCTGATTGTTATTCATTTTTGCATATTTTGCCACATCCATACCATGCATATCATAAATAAAATGTGATTTTTAATCTTTTTCTCTCTATTTTTGCAGGTCAATATTTTAATGGAGAAGAGGCCCATAATCCCTTTAATTATCAAGAATTAAAGGAGAATTAATCAAAGCCCAAAAGAGAGCCCAAGGGTTGAGCCCAGGACCTGGAGACATCCATGCGCCAGCTCAGACATTCCAGAAGGTCCACGTGGCTAACAACCTGCGAGAAATCCGCAACAGAAATCGCGGGCCTAACGGCCCAGATTCTGCCGCGGAAACGCGGCTCTGGCCGCGGATCCGCGGCAGCATCTTGGTTGTTGAGGCTGCGCGATTTCCTCCACCTGTCCGGGTTCTAGAGCCTTCTCTCTGAGCCTATAAATAGACCATCAGGGCCAGCGAAAGAAGATAGGAGGAGAGAATAGAGAATAGAGCTTGTATTTTGTAGGTTTTTCTTTAGGATTTTTAGTGCTCTAGGTCTTCTTCTTCCTCCTAGAAATTCTGCAAGAGAGAGATAGTGAGAGAGTGAAAGCTTGTACTCAAGGTGTGACAACTTGAAGCAACAAGGATTAATCCAATCTACTTTCTCTTCTTTTGCAATTTCTAGTACTTTACTTGCATTCTTTCATTCAAGCTTTACTTTCTTAGCGTAATGTCTTGTTGTTTTTCTTTTCTTGTAATGAATAGCTAATTTCTTCTAACATGACTAGCTAACCACTAATTTTGCTAACTTCTAACTCTTGGGTGATTGCTAATTTTTCATCTTGCAATTGTTGAGTCTTTTTTATCCATGTTGAAGATGATGGGTTACTTTCTTTCTTGGCAAGATCTTGTTGTAATTCCATATGATTCATGTGTGCCTCATTTAGAGCCTTGTCTTTAGAACAAGTGCCTTGATAGAACATGGAGATGGATCACCAACCATATGCTATTTGTTGTACAACTTCTTTACTTCAATGCTAACTTGTTGTAATGCCTTGAATGACTAATGAATGTTGTATCTTCTTCATTAGCATCCCTTGAGTGTCACTCCTCGAGTCCACCATTGAAAGTCTATCTTGAGAGCCGATGAAATCAATGAGGCTACAAGACAAGTCCAAGAAGATCACCCATCCATCGAGTGGGAAATTAATTTGACCAACACGCAAGACAAACCTTTGCCGATGAATCAACATGAGGCAAGCATCAACATAATGGAGATTAGTAAGTTAGCAATTTAGAAAGGTAGCTAGTCATGGTTTTTTTCATCTTAAAGTCTTTTACAAAGTTCTCCTTCTTTTAGTTTTCTTTCCAAAGCAAATCTTGTTTTCGATTCTTTTCATTTTTCTTTCCATCGTTTTCATTTCATGTACAAATCCACAAATTCTTTCACTTCTTTTTCCAATTAATTTTCATTCTTTTGAAACAAAGAAGAACCTTCGTTTACATTCTTCAACAACGAACCGTAACGCTTCCATCGCAAGCTCTCCTCGAGGATCGACCCGTATAGCTTATGCTACTACGGTGATTTGGAAGGAATACATTAATCATTTTGAACACATTTGGAGTAATCAAGCACCTAAGGTTGTCTCTAAACTTCTCTCTTTTATTGAATATCTGTGCAAATATACTCCACTATTCCTTTGCCTATCAAATTTTTGGCGCCGTTGCCGGGGAGAGCAACGGTTTTTGATTCGATTGAAGAACTAAACGAATTTTCTTCTCTGTTGCAGGTTACAGGTGAAGAAACAGGAAAACTTGCATTGCAGTGACATATAAGTGGCTCTGGACCTCTGCTCTAGAAAGCAGAGACCAGTTGCCCTCGGATTTGCCGCGGAATCTCGGCCAAAGCCGCGGATCCGCGGCAAAGAAGAGTGAACTACTGACAAGTTTTCTGCAGGGTTGCTTACTCTGCAAAATACAGCTGCTGCAGTACTTAAATTCTTGTATGCTTCACCATATTCCTGCTAATAATCAATAGTAAAAAAAATTCGTTGCAAAGTTAAAAATTGATTAGACGTTTGCATTTCTAGGCACGTGTCTTTTCAATTCATTTACTTTACTGTTGAAGAGTGCTAGAGCAAGGTACGTGCGCATTGCATTTAGACTAGGACTCACCTCTTGGTTGATATTTTATCGCTTTAAGTGAACCTTGTTTGTTTATATCGTACACTTGCACAAAATCGATTCTAAGGGCAATACCCAATAAATAAGATAAGGTGGGGATTTCATCACCCTTTCCTTAGCCCAAAAACACCATCCCAGCACTCACAATCCCAAGCTTTTAATAAAATCTAATAGACGTTGGCCCTAGGGACATCCGGACTCAGTAGGAGATCGGCTGAGGTTGGAAGTTGATTTTGATTCATACTCCGGTGAAATCAGTGTCTAAGGCTGGGGATTAAGAGGTTAAGCCTCGAAGATACCGTGGTTTGGCGTAATTAAGGCCCGTTGCTTACGCACGGATACCTCCCACCGTATTTTGCCCCTACCTGGCTAATTAGCTGTGGTCTGATTCAAGCAACAACCTTCTTCGGTTCATCGAACAGTTAGGAGTCGTCTAGGTCCAGGAATCCTAGATAGCTTGGATTGATTTTTCTTTTATTGTTTGTTATTTTCATTTTTCTTTTCGCTGGTGTGATCGGTGCACGTTGTTTGTGACTGTATATGCGAGAGTGGTACCGGGATCCAAATTCAGCAAGACTTGTTAGAATTTCTACACTTGCACCAACACCACCACTTGACATTATGCAAAACAACGTTTCGCTTCAAGATAGATTCTACCCGATTCGCACTTCGCTTCCTTCATACATTCTTCTCCCTGAACCCAATGGAAATCACTTTGAGCTGAAACCGCAATTCATCAATATACTTCCCCGATTTCATGGTCTAGAGTCTGAGGACGCGTACTTCTTCATTCGAGAGTTTGAGGAAGTATGTGTAATGATGAGAATTTCTCAATTAACCGAGGATGCTGTTAGGTTAAGGTTCATACCGTTTGCACTGAAGGATTTAGCTAAGAAATGGCTTTACAATCTTCCCGCCAATTCGATATCTTCATGGGATGATTTTGTAAAAGTCTTTCTTAAGAAATTTTATCCCATCCACAAAACAGCCCTCATGAGAAAAAACATAATGCAATTCAAGCAGGAATCAAATGAACCCTTCTGGAAGTATCTTGAACGCTTTAAAGACCTTCTAGCCCAATGTCCTCATCACAGCATAGAGAAATGGCGTCAGTGCCAAATTATCTATGACGGTCTAGATTACCAAACGAAAACACTCCTTGAATCCATGTGCAAGGGGAATTCTTGAAGAAAGATGAGCATCAGGGGTGGGATCTCTTTGAAGCCTTAGCTGAGAAAACCATTCAGTGGGTGATTGCTAAAGTAAATGAAACAACCAATGAAGTTAAGAATGTACGTGTAGCTTGTGGCTAACGGGTCGAGTCCAACGAGGAGGGATGCGATAGAAGCGTTTCGGTGAAGTAAATAGAAACAAAGAAGTGTGTCAGTTTTTTTTAGCAAAAGAGAATGGAAGGAAAAGAGATGAAAAAGAGAAATTTCAACTTTCAGAAAACGATTTGGAGAAGATGATTTTAAAAAGCTTGCGAGTTGTGTTGTTGTTTAATAATATGAAATCAAGTCTGGGCTTACTATCTTACTACTCAATTGTTTATTTTTTTTTCTTAAATATTAAGTCCCTCAAATGCTCATTTGCCAAACTTCAAGTTGAATCTTTTTTTAGAAGGCTTTAAGTAAAGCACATAATTTAGAAGATGTTGAGTCTTTTTCTTTTAAGAAATCAGAGAATCGGATGTTAAAAAATCAAGCGCGAAGAGCAAGCATTAATTAAAAACGATTCGAGCGATGTTCAAGAAAGGGTTGTGGATTCAACTATCTAAGCCCATCCTCATGTGCCTTCAAGAAACTTTCAAAAAAAAAAGGCTTTAAAGAGAGGCATTCATATGAGTCATAGGGTCTTTTTTCCTTTTAAAAACAAGAGAAAAGAAAAAGCAAGGGAGAGTTCGATAGCAAGCCCAGAAAGAAGTTTAGTTACCCATGGAGAAAGAAAAAGAAAACGATGACATAATATAAGCCATACCGTACTGCAAGTAGAAGAGAAATCGGCTCAACTTTGTATTGCTGTCACTTCAACCTTCAAGTACAAGCTCTCAGTTCTCTCTCTCACAAGTTCTTGAAACTGGACTACAACTTAAAAAGAAAGATTACAATTTTTCTTCTAGCTAACAAGAGCCTAAATCCTAATAAAAGAAATGCAAACTTAATCCTAGTCTTCGCTGCTTTTTGCCTTGCTGAAAGAGGTATTTATATAGCCAAAAACCCAACAACCACGATCCCGGGGAGGTCGGGGGAGCAAACGCTCCCCTAACTCCCCAAGATTGCCGCAAAAACGCGGCTATTGCCGCGATTTTGCGGCAATAGTGTGGCCAGGTGGCCATGGAAAGAGGGGGAGCTATCTTGGTGAAAAATTTCGCATATCCAGCTGATTTTCTTGTTGCTTCTTCAACCACTGACTGAATCAGCATTGATTTTCTAGCTTCGATTCTCGATTCAAGGAGGGTTTTCTCAACTCCTTGATAGCCCAAATTTCTTCACTTCGAGTTATTCTGAATTAATTCAGAATAAAGTGGGCTTTTGGGCTTGTTCCTCCTTTCTTCCTTTAAGCACTTGGGCCTCATTTAGCAAAGAAAAAGACAACTTATAATAGAATTTATTAGCTAACAAGTATGGTAAAGTGACAACATAAATGCAATGTATGTGACAAATCACACCCCCACACTTATCTTTTGCTCGCCCTCGAGCAAAAAACATTAGACTAACTTGAATCAATTATTAGACCACTTTCTCAGGTCACTCGATTGCACTGAGCATGTGCAACAAGCCGTTAAACCTCTAGGTCACCCCTAGAGGACGAGTTTTGTCTCGTGAGGGTTTTCAGCGGATTACACCCACAAATCCAAAAAGGAAGAGAAAAGGTTAGTATTTTCGAAAAGCATTTTTTATTTTTATTTTTATTTTATTTTATTTTTTTTTTTGGAAGGCGAAAATATTTGAAGTATATTTGTGAGAGTTTAAGTAATCTATAAGTTATAGGAATATCAAATTTTTCATTCCTAAACTTAGTCTCCACTCAAAAACATGTTGTCATTTAAAGTAAGGAGTCAAACTGTACTTCTCATCTAGTCTATTAATTTACCCTGAGTCTAATGCACCATCGTGACTGTGAAGTTTACTAAGGGTTCTTCAACATAACTCCTATGCCTCATATTTATTTATTTTTATGTGAACTTTTATTCCTCCATTTCATTAGGCTTTCTAATCTGCCCATGTAACGAGCTTTCAGTCGGTGACACCCAAACCAGACGGTTTAGGGCACCAGGTGAAAAACACCCCTAAGGACCTAAACACCCGAGCAGATAAGGCCACGAAACCAAGGTTTTTATTTACACTATGTAACCCTTTTAGGCGTGAATACTTATGCTTCATGAGGCACAAGTACCCAGCTTAATCAGAGGATACAAACATTATTTATACGAGGTACCCTTTTAGGCGTGAATACTTATGCTTCATGAGGCATAAATACCCAGCTTATCAGGGAATACTTTTTTTTTTCAAACTTGTCTAATTATCTTTTGCATAAATACTAAGGCTGCTTAGGCCAAAGCACAGCTACTCAATAATTAGACTTTTCTTCTTTTTTTTTTTTTTATGAGGCACAAGAGTCTCTGTTTTCAAACCCTAAGTGTGTAAGTGTATTTGTGTGCATATGTCATCAAGGTAAATATCAAGACTAAAT
>JAVJIF010030090.1:0-35421 GCA_038442645.1 Agave tequilana | reverse complement strand
CAGCTTCACCTGAAGCTAATCTTGCATCTTCTAAAGCTAATTTTAGCTTCGCCGAAAGCTTTCTTGATAGCTTCTCTTGAATCGATTCATAGCTCCACAGAGAGCTAACCTACAGCTTCGCCTGAAGCTAATTTTAGCTTCACCGGAAGCTAATTCTAGCTTCGCCAGAAGCTTTCTTGATAGTTCGCATGAAGCTTTTCATAGCTCCACAGAGAGCTAACTTACAGCTTCTCCTGAAATTAATTATAGCTTCACCGGAAGCTTTCTTGATAGCTTCACCTGAAGAGGTTAGCTCCGCATGAGGAAAGTAACCGCCCCACTAAGTTAGTAGGGGGAGTTAATGAGTAGTTACACCCATGTCTCCTCATTCAAAGGAGACAATTAAGGAAATCATAACTCTATTTCCTAGTGGGAGAATTAATGAGTAATTACATCCATGATCCCTCATTAAGAGGAGCCAATTAAGAGAAATTAATGGGTAGTTACACCCATGATCTCTCATTAAGAGGAGCCAATTAAGGGGAATTAATGGGTAGTTACACCCATGATCTCTAATTAAGAGGAGGCAATTAAGGAGATCATAACCTCTATTGAGCCTATAAATAGCCCACTAGTAGGCTAGGCTCAGGGGCTTGAAGAAATTCAAGTCCAAGAGACTTTTTGAAGAGCATAAACTTCTTTGGTGACTTCAAGGCATAAGCTAACAAGAGATTTACTCTCTCACTTTAAGAATTTAGAGAATCACATCTCTAATCCTATAAGGATCAATTCAGGGTGCTAATACCCTAATATCTTCCTCTCTCTCAAGGAATCTCCTGAACCAGGTGAGAAAGAATTATCAAGCAGTAGTATTCGAAATTGATCACTCGTATCGTCAGCGGGACAAAGTGGTTGCCTGTTAATCAGATCCCATTGGCACACTTCCCCAGAAATCTTAGAGGATATCTACTTGTAATTTCTTTTTCTTTCTTAAAGAAATACTTGTAATTTTGCTCCTCGATCCTTTTTTGTAAGTTTTCCCACGAACTTATTTTCAATGGAAAAAATGTAGCAGGGTAATTGACCCTGAAAAATTAGATAAGTTACAGAAGAATATTGTGGTTACATTAAGTTAGCTTGAGATGTATTTTTCACTTTCATTTTTTAATATCATGATGCATCTAACTGTTCATTTAGTTAGAGAGTTTAAACTGTGTGGTCCAATCTTCTTAAGGTGGATGTTTTCATTTGAGCGATACATGAAAATATTAAAAGGGTATGTGAAGAATCATAATTGACTTGAAGGATGCATTATTGAATGTTACATATATGAAAAGGTGATTGGATTCTATAGTGAATACTTAACCAATATTGAAGCCATAAGACTTTCTAAGTCTCACTTTATTAAGAGAAAAAATGACAAAAATAAAATTCGGCAATCAATGGTTGCTATCAATCAAGACTAATTGTGTCAAACACACACACACACACACACACACACACACACACATATATGTCTTGAATAATAATGATGAAGTACAACCTTCTATAAAGGAGCATATTGACTATATAAGGCACATCAATCCAGTTAGAGTAAGGAGAGAGAAGTGGGTAGCAGATGAACACAATAAATCATTCATTAATTGATTCACAAATCAAATTGGTGTTTAATTAACAAACTCATCAAATTCTGTTTCTAATACTTTAAGATAGTTAGCGCATGGACCTCACACGATTGTGTTATCTTATCGTGAATATTTTGTAAATGATTACTATTTTTTACACAGAAGACACGATGATAAATGTACCGCACAAAACAATAGTGCGACTTTAGTGACTCAATCAATGTATATTTTCAGTGCCGACAAAAGACAAAAAATTATTTGCAAGGACATCATACAATGGGGTGATCCAGGACATATGCGAGTTGGATTACGCAACATTTCGTGTTCTTATGTTCCGATGTAAGTGGATAGAGAATAACCATTGCATGAAAGTTGATGAGTCAGGATTCATTCTACATGATCTTAACAGAGTGAGTCATAAGAGGACACATTCATATTGGTATCATAAACAAAACAAGTTTTTACATCAAAGATCCTACGATTAAAAGTGGTCCATTATTCTCGCGACAAAGCCAAAAAATACTAATGATGGTGATGATGATAATGAATACGAGAGATAACATTGATGAGGTTCCATTCTTTTCTATTGGATTAACAAAGGGAATAATATTAATATTAGTGGGGGTGATGTCGAGATAAATATCTACATGCAAGAAGATAATTTTGAAGGAATATTAGTTGAGAAAACTAGTAAAAGAGAAGACATAAAGAAAAATCTATTTAAACTCAAATTGTTTCAACATCTTGCAATTTTTAATTTTAATGTCCATTAGTTATTTATTGTTGTTATTTTTTTCATTAGTAACTTGCATTTTTAATACTTTCTTAATTTTAATGTTGCTATTTTTTATTTATGTTTTTTAACAGGCATATGGATCATCAGGGTCGAGTAGTGAAAAATCTCCTAAGATGATTCGAGACACCACTCGCATGAGAGACCTTGCTCTCATTGTGATCTCAGGGCATATGACTTGCAGTGGAATTCAACCATGCAAATATTTATCTTAGTAAGTGGGAGATTAGATAGCTATATTGGATGCGTTGCTCGTGAGGAAGTCCCAATTAACATTTTTGATTGGCGTTTGGTTCCTATGTAGTTGAAGAATATGCTTTGGAATGACATTATGGTAAAAATATTTTATAAGTGTATTTTTTTATATATTAATTTTCTATTTTATAAAAATTATTTTCTAATATTTTTATTACTTATTGTAGACTATATTTAAAGTAGAATATCACCAGAAGAAAAACATATTGAAAGACGCAAGAAAAATAGAAAAATTTTAAAAATGTGTTGACAATGCATTACATTAGCAAATTTTTAACTAAGAATCCACCAAAAAATATGATTACATTAAGTAAGAAGTTTGGGACAACTTTGTAGCATCACGTACAACTACAGATTTTCAAGTTAACACAAAATAATTTCTAATTTATTAATAATATATTATTTTATTTTATTTTATGTTAGGATAACTTATTAAATGACTTTTTAATAGTCTGAAACTCAAAAGAAAAAGGAACTTCAAAATCAATTAAAATACAAGATTTGATATCATGCAAAGGATATGGGCATCTAGAATAATTTGGTAAGCATATTTTTTTTGTTAAATTTTAATTTTTACATTTTTTATATATTATTACTGATATCTTGTATGTTATTTTTTACAACATATTGCTAAGAAATCATTAAAGGGTGATTCAGCCGTCTTGTCAATTTCATAGCATGAATAAAGGCTTAAAAAAGATGGTTCATATATCAATGAAGACGCAAAAGAAATTGCAAATATAATTGTAAGTGCTTTAATTTAAAATGAATTATCATAAAAAAAATTATTTATGTCATATAAATATTTTATTGATGCATGCTTAATCTTATATTGTAATTTTTTGTTTTATCACTGTTCTAAGTATTAACATTATAACATTTTTCTAAGGATTTCCTTACTAAGTCAGCGTCACAAGGAGAAATTCATCCAAAAGGGATGAATTACATATTTGGCATGTTATGAACGAAATGATATACTCTGATACCAATTGTTGCGTGCATAACTCTCATACCAAACTTACTATGATACTAGTAGTTAGGAGATACGGAGATCCCTACCGATGATCTCAAGCACGCCATAAGAACGACTACCTCGAGCACACAAGATGAATATTAAAAGATGTAAGAAGAATAACGCACAATTTAACATGGTTTGACCCAAACTTGGCCTCCGTCCATGGGAAGAGAACTTGAGAGAGCTTTATTAATAAACTTGATATAAAGAGATCAACCTTCCTCTTGATAACACAAGAGTATTTACCTTCCCCTTAAATCTACTCCTACATTACAAGAGTTTACATTTTCTCTATGCACCTTCAGCTTGCTCCTCTCTTTCTTGACTTTTTAGGGTCTTACATTATTTTCATCACAACTTTCTTTTGCTCTCTGCTCCACTTAAATCCTAAGTTACAAAAAAATTAATTTATATGATTTTACAATACAACCCCTATTTGGACTATGAGATGATCTTGGTCATATTGAAGAATCTTGATCAATCTTATTCATACACATCCTGAAAAGAAAACTCCCAATTGCCTGAAAAGAAAACTGTTTCACCTTGATTTGCCTCTCCTCCTTCAAGTCATCTTCTCCAATCATCTCCTCTTGAAAAATAATGCAAAATCCTAACAATCTTCTTCATCTTGGCTTACTTTTTAAGCCTTTAGTAAAACAACATGAGATTTTGGATTATTATCTTAATTCTTTGCTTGGTTGTAATCATATCATAAGGCCTTTAACCTTGCCCCTTTCCCCGAGGCCTTTGGCGGATTGACTGCCATGCCTAGGTCATCTCAGGCCTTACCGAATGCACCCTGATTGAGTTGGAACCTGCAAAAAATACAGAATTTCAGAACTTTTATAACAATAGTACAAGGTGCTCAATTCTACCATTATAACAAGTGACTATGCGGGTCGTGATCCATAAGGAGGTACTAGCGATGGAAGCTTTTTTAGCAAGTTCTCTTTTATGCTACAAAATATGGTTAAAGATCTTCTATTAGTTTTTTTAAAAGAAAAGAGAAAATTGAGTTAAAGTTGAATTAGTAAGAAGATGGTAGATTAAGAAGATGGAAAAAATAGAAGAGGATATGCACAAAAATTGAAAAAGAGTGAAAAAAGATTTGGATGTTGATGGTGTTGGTGATCTAAACTAAAATTAAAAGAAAGAAAATTAAAAGAAAAACTTACCTCCTCTAGTTGATGACTTACCTAAAACCTTGCATGTTTTACTTTACTTCGGAGGCGATCAATGCGTAAGTCATTTCAAGCTCAGTCCCCTCTCGCATTACATCATCAAGACGAACAAGAATGAAATGATACGAGATCTTGGGGAGGAGAACATCATCATGAAATATCGGCGGCACTCACATAAACATGGCTATACTGATGCTTCTAGGTTCACTTGGATACTCATCAAAATCAAAAGAGGAAAAGTAGGGAGAAGAAGAAGACAACGAAAGTAAAGACGAACATAAAAAGGTTACTTTTTATTTCCTGCAGAAATGATGGAAGAAAGGAGGAGGTTACATCGGTATTACTCTCAACATATGTCTGTCTCTTACTTACGTGAATCTCAGTCTATCCTATGCTTACAAGGAAATAAAAAAATTACATAAAAATAAAAATCTACACTACTGAGAATGAAAAACTGGCCTAAATCCTACTTTCTGCTTGGTCCTTCTTTTGCCTTTAAGATTGTAGGTATTTATTGGAGAAATGCAGAGGTTAGAGGAGTATGAAGATAGGAGAAGCTGGATATTTCTGAATTTGAATCCTCCCCTTATCTTCAAACTTGATTTGATGTGGATATTCAGTTCTGATCTGTAACTTATTGGCGTGTTTATCGCTGAATATAACTCAAATGATAGAATTTGAAATAGTGATCAACTTAAGAGTTGTAGCCCTTTAAGTCTTCTTTTTGGATCATCTTGAATCATCATATTTGAGTTTTTATAACGAAAGTTATAATTCAAATACTAAAATATATCTAGCCAGAATCTAAGTCAAAATTGCTTCATCTCATCCGTTGATCTTCTCTCTATCCATTTATTCCTTTGGATTTGGACTCTGTATTTTATTTTATCATTGGTTGATCTTTAGCTTTAACCACTTGATTCACCAAAACTGAATTTAACCAACTGGATTTGGGATCAACCTCCTCTAACCAAATAGATCTAGTAAAATCTGAATTTAACTGATGTTGATTTGATTTTATCCTTTCTCCCCATGATTATCTTCCGCAAATTGACATTTAAGAAAAGAAATTTAGCAGATTTATTATATGATAAATGTGGAAATGTATTAAAGAATAATGCAATAAATCTGTGCAATCACCCCCCACACTTATCTTTTGCTCGTTCTCGAGCAAAACAACAAAACTAAACTAAAGATTATTAGACCATTTCGCAGGTCACACGATTGCACTGAGCTTTGCAATAAGCTGTTAAACCTCTAGGTTTCCCCTAGAGTATGAGTTTTGTCTCATGAGGGTTTTAGCGGATTACACCCACAAATTTCGTAAAGAAAGAGAAAAATGTTAGTATTTTGAAAAACACATTTGAAAGAAAAATATTTAAAATATTATTGTAAGATTTAAGTAATCAATAAGTTATAGGAAAACTAAATTTTTCATTCTTAAACTTAGTCTCTATTCAAAAATTTGTCATCAATTAAAGTAAGGAGTCAAATTGTACTTCTCATCTAGTCTATTACTTTACCCTAAGTCATATGCACCTTGTGACCGTGAAAATTTTGACTAAGGGTTCTTTAACTCTAACTCTTATGTCTTATTTATTTATATTTTTTTATTTTTTTGGTGGTATTATTCCTTAGTTCTATTAGGCTTTCTAATCTACCCCTGTAACTAGCCTTTAATCGATAACTCCCAAACCAAACGGTC
This sequence comes from Agave tequilana, assembly GCA_038442645.1. Taxonomy (NCBI): domain Eukaryota; kingdom Viridiplantae; phylum Streptophyta; class Magnoliopsida; order Asparagales; family Asparagaceae; genus Agave; species Agave tequilana. The sequence goes on along the minus strand of JAVJIF010030090.1, from coordinate 28,868 downwards.
TTAGGACACCGGGTGAGAAAACACCCCAAGGACTTAAGGACTCGAGCAAACAAGGTCACAAAACTAAAGATTTTATTATATGAACCGCTTTTAGGCGTGAATACTTATACTTTATGAGGCACAAATACTCAGCTTAATCAGAGGATTTTATATATTTTTTCTCAAACTTATCTAATCATCTTTCGCATAAATATCAAGGCTTTCTTAGGCTAAAGTACCTAGCTAATCAATAATTAGATTTGTTTATTTTTCATATATATATTTTTTCTTTTTTTCTTTTTTTAAGGCATAAGAATCTTTGTTTTTGAGCCCTAAGTGTGTAAGTGTATGAAGTGTGCATTTTTCAACAAGGTAAAGATCAAGACTAGATTACTTTGACAAATTATCTTCCTAACCCTAAAAATCAAACAAATAATCGTATTTTGACCAAGTATAAGAAATCGTAATTTTGATTTTCCTTTTCCTTAAAATTGACTTAATTTCTTACAAAAAATATGTCAAAATATTATTTCTATTTTGAAAAGTTTTTTAAAAATAAAGAAAATGTTAATTTTTTTTATAAAAAGGAAAACCTAAGTTATGTTAGACCCTCCCCCACACCTATCTCATGCATTGTCTTTAACGTATGAATTAATGCATCGATGCATGAAAAAGAAGAAAGGGAAGGAAAATATTACCTTAAGGTAGCGGTTCCGGTGGTGGTCTGATTGGCCCACGAAATGTGGCCCAATCGAATTTTCGTGGAGTTCGGAGGAACCCACCAGATACCTCTCTAATATAACCCACTAAAATAATGTATGCATGAATGATTTTATTAAATATTTTACCCCATCTAATTTCCAAATTTCATAATTAATTTGGAGTTAATTTTGTCAACCGCCTTGTCCCAAAATGGAGTGTGAAAAGATGGAATGATTGACTTGGACTTTGGAAGTACAGGAACTAATACCAACTCAGGTAAGTGACTTAAGTCAAGTAAAGGTTCAGAAGTCGAGATTGATTCAGAAAGTGAGTCCAAATCAAGAAGTTGAAACTCATGTCCACATTCATTTCCCCACAATGGAATGTGACTTAATATTGGTGATTCATGTTCAAGAATGACAGGTGTGGGAATCAAAACTGACTCTAAAATATTACTCAAGTCGGGTAACAAAACAGGAGTTAATATTGATTTGAAAATTTGAACTGGATCACAAGTTTGAGAATCAAAGTCACATTTCTTATTGAGTTCAATTTCATAAAAATGAGAACTTGCCAATTTGTCAATTGGACTTTTAAAAGTATGAAATTGGTCAAGTTCAATATAATGATCATCAAAGATGGGCGATTCAATTTCATGATGAATTGGCACAGGATCCAATATTGACTCGAAAAAAAGATTGAAATCAGGTGAAGACACTGGAGGCATTATTGAATCAGGAAGTAGAATTGAATCACTAAGTTAAGGTTCAGGATCATATTCATTCTCAAGTTCAATTTCAAGAAAGGGATAATTTCCCAAACTATCAATATCATTTTCAAAATTTAGAGTTTGAGCAAGTTCAAATGATTGTGCTAAAATGGAATCTTGATTTTCAAAACAACATGATTCTTTGGCTCTAACAGAATGGTTAGCAACATTAGAAATGGTTAGAACATAAAGTTTGGACCATCATATCTATGTCATGATTACGAGCGTTTTGAGCCTGAGTCATGTCTTCAAGCATCTTTTCATAGTTAATTGGTTCATCGTTTTGTTGCGATTGGACTTGAAAAGATGAAGTGTTATTTTGAAATTTGTGGTGAAATTGTGAGTCTGTAAGATTTTGTGATTGTGTTTGGACTCACGCATACTCATTTTCAAAATTGATAGTTTTCTATTTTGGACTGGTGGAACTGAGTGTGAATCTTGGAAATATTGTGGACAAGGTGGATAAGGAGGACAAGTTGGTTAAAAATTGGACTCGGGGGAGGTGAATCCCCATTGACTCTGTAAAGAGTTGAAATTATTCTAGAAATTATGGTCATAAGATTGGGAGCATGGGTTATATTGATTCGGATAAGACTAATCCGGCGCACTAGGTTGGTTAAAGTTATGATATGCCGGGTTGGTAATATACAAAAAAGAGGTCTGGGTGTAATATGGATTACTATTAAAATTGAAAAAATTATTGTTATAAGCCATATCACACATGAAATGTCAAACACAAAAAAAAGAAAAACATACAAATAAGCAAATAAATAAAAAAAATCTAAACTAAGTTAGGGTAGACCTTTGACCTAGACGACTCCTAACTGGTTAGACTATCCACGGGAGGTATAATGCAGACTTTGACCACAAGCTAATCGGCCAGGTCAGGGTAAGATTGGTGGGAGGTATCCGCGCAAAAGCGATGGGCCTAATTAAGCCAAACCACCAGCCTCCAGGGTTTCGCCCCTCAATCCCTTTCCTTAGACACTGATTTGGCAGGAGTCAAATTCTAACACCTTCCCCATTAGGATAATCTCCTAATTGAGTCTGAGATGTCCATAGGGCCAACGTCTATTCATTTTTAGTTAGGCTTGGGTTAGTGAGTGAGGAGATTGTTTGTGGCTAAGAGAGGGTAATGACTTCCCCACCTTATCTTATTTATAGGACAAGCCCTTAAGATTGATTGTGCAAAGTGTGTAGGATAAAGAAAAGTAACGTTCAACAAGCAAATAATCACTTAAGAATGTTTCCTAAACTATATGCCATGCAAACATACCTTTTGCTCCAGCACTCTTCTACAATTATGTAAAATGTAAACGAATTAGACACGTGCCTAAATGCAAAGTCTAAATCGTTTTTAGCATTTAACAAACATCATTTTACTATTGAGGTTAGAAAGTAAGTACAGTAAGACAAACAAGGAAATAGATAGTTACAGATATTAAACTTTGCAATAAAGCCAACCTACAGAAAATACAGGTTAGTAGCTCACTCAGATTGCCACAGGAATGTAGCAAATCTGAGGGCTTCTAGCTTTGCTTTCTTGAGCAGAGTCCAGGGCCACTTATATGTCCACTGTAGCAAAAGTTCCTAATTGTTAAATTTGTACACAAAAACAAAGAAGAAAGTTAACCAAAAATGTATATATACAAAGAGAATAACTTACCGTCCCTCCCGGCAACGGCGCCAAAATTTGATTGAGTTGGAACCTGCACAAAATATAAAACTTCAGAACTTTTATAACAATAGTGCAAGGTGCTCAATTCTATTGCTATAGCAAGTGGCTATGTGGGTCATGATCCAGAAGGAGGGACTAGCGATCTAAGTATTTTTAGCAAGTTCTCTTTTATGCTACAAAATATGGTTAAAGATCTTCTATTAGTTTTTTAAAAAAAAGAGAAAAATTGAGTTAAAGTTGAATTAGGAAGAAAATGGAAAAAATAGAAGTGGATATGCACAAAGAAATTGAAAACGAGTGAAAAAAGATTTGGATGTTGATGGTGTTGGTGATCTAAATTAAAATTAAAAGAAAAAAATTAAAGAAAAACTTACCTCCTCTGGTTGATGACTTACCTGAAACCTTGCTTGTTTTACCTTACTTCGAAGGCGATTAATGCATAAGTCATAAGATCGAGCTCAGTCCCCATTCACATTACATCATCAAGACGAAGAAGAATAAAATGATACGAGATCTTGAGGAGGAGAACATCATCATGAATTATCGGCGGTACTCACATAAACATGGCTATACTGATGCTTCTAGGTTCACTTGGATACTCATCAAAACCAAAAGAGGAAAAGTAGGAAAAAGAAGAAGAAAATGAAAGTAAAGACGAACATAAAAAAATTACCTTTTATTGCTTGCAGAAATGATGGAAGAAAGGAGGAGGTTACATTAGTGTCACTCTCAACATAAGTTTGTCTCATACTTGCATGAATCGCAGTCTATCCCTATACTTACAAACAAGTAAAAAAATTACATAAAAATAAAAATCTACACTACCAAGAATGAAAAACTGGCCTAAATCCTACTTTCTGCTTGGTCCTTCTTTTGCCTTTGAGACTGTAGGCATTTATAGGAGAAATGCAGAGGTTAGAGGAGTATGAAGATAGGGGAAGCTGGATATTTTTGAATTTGAATCCTCCCCTTATCTCCAAACTTATGTGGATATTCAGTTCTGATCTGTAACTTATTGGCGTGTTTATCGCTAAATATAACTAATCAAATGATAGAATTGAAATAGTGATTAACTTAAGAGTTGTAGAACTTTAAGTCTTCTTTCTGGATTATCTTAAATCATTAGATTTGAGATTTTGTAGCGAATGTTATGATTCAAATACTAAAACATATCCAGCAAGAGATTTGAGTCAAAATTGCTTCATCTCATCCGTTAATCTTCTCTCTATCCATTTATCCCTTTGGATTTGGACTCTGTATTTGATGTTATCCTTGGTTGATCTTTAGCTTTAACCACTTGATTCACTAAAACTGAATTTAACCAACTAGATTTGGGATCAACCTCCTCTAACCAAATAGATCTAGTTAAATCTGAATTTAACTGATATTGATTTGATTTTATCCTCTTTCTCCCCATGATTATCTTCTGCAAAATTGACAATTAAGATAAGGAATTTAGCAGATTTATTATATGATAAATGTGAAATGTAATAAAGAATAATGCAATAAATGTGTACAATCACACCCTTTCCTTAGTCATCCCGTAACACTTAGACCCATTGCTTCCTTGAAGCTCCACCTCAAAGTGAGCTCCCTTCAAGCTTTTCATTGAAACTCCTTGACCTAGTTTCTTTCTCTTAGCTTGCATTACATCACTGCCTCTACCAGCAATTATACTTTGTGATACCTTCTCAGTCATGGGGCCCTGCCTGTTTTAAGGCAATCTGCCTCTAATTCTGCCATGGATTACCAACTTTACAACATTGTCAAAGATTTGTCGTGCCATGATCTTCCACTGATCATTTGGTGATGGTCCACCTTCCATCAATATTTTAATCTTGAGACTTATCATCTTCACATAACTACCATAGTCTTACCGTGCCTTCCCGTCGCACACTACCATGATTTTCTTTCCATCAATGAGTGCTATTATCCACCAGTGTATTGATGTTTGCCAGATATATTATCCTGCTATTGATGATCTTTAAACCTGATAGATCCACCAATGCCTGCAATAATCTCAATTGTCACGACTAATCCTTCATAACTTTGACTGCGATCTCTGGCGATTTCTTTAACCAATCTTAGAGAACCTGCATCAGACATTGAAATCTCCTCAATCTGCACCCATCATTGTATCCGGAATGTTTGAAAAATATAAGGTTCGACACCTTGATCATCTATATCCGATTACGATTGCACGATCTACCTTTTGATCAATCTCATCCATTGATCATCTTCACCACCCTCCGTTATTTTTTCTTTGACTTGCTGCTGCAGTGAGATTCCATGGGATGGCTTGTGTGATGTCTCCATGAGCTCATCGAGCTCGTCTTATCGTTTACCATTGGCGACGATCTAATCATCACCTCCACGTCTTAGAACAAATCTGAACCTTCTTGTTGTATTCTTCATCTTAATGCCTCTGCCAAACTCCATTGGAATGCCCCGATCTCACGGGTACGTAGACGTTACTGTGACGTATATACGCAGAGCAAAAATTCCCTCGCGCATATACGCTAAGCATCAGTAGAGATAAGAATCAGTGTTTGGAAGAATAGTGGTAATATACATTCTAGCAATAATAACACAAATACAAAATTATCACAAAGCATGATACAATAAATCAAGAATATAAGATCACCAAGAAATGCAAAAGTAGGATGTATAATATGAAATACGGAAAAGTACTCACGAGTAGCAAGATAAGAATCTCGCGAGCAGATCAAGGGGAGGCTGGAAGAAAGAGGGTCCGGACAGGCAACCGCTAATCCACGCTTCCGCTGCGCCACTTTGATTAGGTACAGCAAGGCCACCACGATCCAGACTCCAAGATCTTGACATGAGGATCCAGGGTTGTCAGAAAGCAACCTGGCGAGTACATATGATAAAGCCAGTTGGCGTGCTCAGGCAGTCACACGTGTACATGATCAAGTGATGTGGTCTAGGCATATAGGTACTGACAATTACAGTTAATCTAAAGAAAATTAAAGGAACGATAGTAAATGCGAAATCAAGTAAATACATGTATATCAATAAATCTGAATCTGAAAACATGTATAGAAAATGGTATGGAGAGCATAGGTACACATAAACATGTAATGTCAGTACAAGTCAGTAAACAAGAGATCAAAAAATTCCGTAATAATCTAAAATCATATATAGTAAAATAGAATGTCCAGCTCAAGTCATACAACATGAATTGTTGAATCATAATAACAGGGCAAGTCACATGCATGGATAAATTAGTATGTTGCATTTAAGTTATCCAATAATAATTATCAGTATCATTTGTTATTCTTGTCCCTTTCCCACAGGCGTCCCATAACACCGACAGTTCACGCTGGAGCCCGCACTTCTAGTAGAACTTATCTGAACTCCGATACGCGGGTATCATTATTCGAATAGGGGAGAGACCCAATAACTTATACTCCTGACGTTCTTATCGTACATGTATGTGTGTGTTAATATGTACTGAGAATGCTTATCATGCTAACACCAGGCGGCACAGGCAGGAGGAAGGAATATTTCCTTTTGAGGATAGATTTAGGAGTTAGCCCCATAGATTCAAGAGGTAACCCCACAGATTCAAGAGGTGGCCCCCACCACGTGTATGGCGTGACACTTTGCTCTGTGTGGTACTTTGCTCTGTGTGGGGAATGGATTCTAGAGGTGGCCCTCACAGATTCAAGAGGTGGTCCCCTACCATGTGTGTGGCATGGCACTTTGCTCGGTGTGGCACTTAGTTCTATTCAGGATCCACCGAAAGCTAGCATGATCGTGGCATACATCCTCGTCATCCCGTCACCAGGCATGCTCTGTCAGACACTAGTTTGACCATGCTATTGACCAGAGTAACAGTGCAGGGGACATGAGTGCAGGGAATATAGGAGTTCAGGAGTGCTAGAGTTCAGGAATACCAGATGTCTGGTAGTAGTATAATAATCATGTCAAGGTCCATGTAAAAGTTATAATCATGAATATGTAATGTAGTACAGGTGTCTGGTGTAATAGTATACAGTCAGGTGTCACAATATCAGGTCAAATGTGTCAGTACCAAGTGATAACATATGTCAAGTATCAAGTGATAACATATCAATCATCAGGTGTCAGATATCAGGTGTCAAGTAATAACATGTCAAATACCGGTATCAGATATCAAGTGTGAGGGATCGTGTCAAGTATATACATATCAGGGTCAGGTAATTAACATATCGATATCATGTGAGTTGAATACAGAGTTACAATATCATATATCAGGTAATCATCTGGTCATGCAACATGATACATGAGAACAATATAGTTAAACATTTTAAACTCTTCACAACTATATCTACAATAAAAATAATTTAATCTATTAATTAGCTATGCGAAGCGGGAGCGTATCCAGGCATATCCAATGCAAGTATAATACTAGTTCAATGAATTATAATAATGACCAAAAGGTATTCATATAACATGTTAATTTTAGAAAATCACTCACATATCATATATTAACTCGCATAATGACACATCATGTATTAAAAAGCAGGATAACAATTATTAGGCATGTAACGATGGTAACAAGACATTCGCATATCAATATATCATGCAATAGACATTAAAATAGCAATCACTAGGTATGAAATGATGATAATGAAGCACTCACTTATATTTATATTAGGCCCTAGAATAGAATTAGCAAGGCATGAAGCAAGACAAGAAAAGTACTCGCCTAAAATCACCAAAAAATGCCATAAAATCTCAAAACACCTTAAATACATACATACCACAAATCCATATATTAAAATATATATATTAATATTAATTATTGAGAGAGAATGAGAGAGGAATGATAGAAGAGAGAAGAGAGAGAAAAGAATGAAAGAGAGAGATGTCGGAGAGAGAGACTTGCAGGAAAGTGAGGGGGAGAGAGAGAGAGTGTGTGTATGTGTGTGTTGCTAGAAAAGGTGGGGAAATTAGGGAATAACGGGGAGGATAAAAGTGGAAAGAAGGAAAAATGAAAAGAAGAAAAGAAAGATAGAAAGAAAAAAAGAAAGAAGGAAAGAAGAAAGGAGAGGGGGACCGGGACGCTGGCCGACAACTCCGGCCACCGCCGGCGGCCTGGGCGGTGGCGCCATAAGGGGGGGCGGCGCAGCCCAGGCCGGGGGAGAAAGGGGTTTATGGTGGTTGTTGGGGAAGTTGTTGTTGATGTTATTGTTGTGGTTGTTGGTGACTGTTGGAGAGGGTGGTTGTTGTGGTTGTTGAAAGTGGTGCTGATGGTTAAAGATGATAGTGTTGGAGAGCTGGAGGAGGAGGAAGAGATGGTGATTTGGGTGATGGAAGTGGAGGAGGAGTTAGATTGATGTGAATTGAAGAAGAAGAAGGAAATGGTGGTAATGGGTTTTGGTGAAAATTAGAGAAGAGGAGATATTAATTGAAGAGGAAGGAGGTGGAGGAGAAGAGGGGAGATCTTAGGGGGAAAGTGGCTGGCCCTAGGAGATGGTCGTGTTGACCGGCCATGGTGGAAGAGAAGGAAAAAGGTGATGGTGGTGAGTGGTGGTAAATTGGTGATGTGGAAGTTAGTGTAGTAGTAGTTGTTGTTGGAGATGGAGTTGGAGAGGAAGATAATATGGGATGGATTGGTGGAGGAGCTGGTCGGAATGTGGCATGCCGGTGGTGGTGCTAGTGTTGGCCAGCAGTCAAGAGAAGGAAGGAGAACTTGGTGAGAGAGAGGGAGATGGAGAGAATGGGAAGAAACGAAAGAAAGAAACGAAAAAATAAAAAGAAGGAGAGGGTGAGTGAGAGGGAGAGTATGATGGAAATGGGGGAAATGGACTGTTGCTGCAGCTTTTCGCAGGGTATGGGGAAGGACGGGGGGAAGGTAGGAGAGAAAGAGAGGGGAAAGAAAGGAAAAAAGAAAATATTTTTTAATGCTGGTAAAAAATTAACTGTTTTAGAATCGCTGTGAAAATTCTCAAAAATAGAAAATATTATTTTAAGATACATGGTGAAATTAGATTCGAGAATCTGGTTTTCAAATTAAAAATCCTAAAATCTTCCAGTGATACCAATCGACACCAAAATCGGTCAAATTTTGATAAATTCAGAAAAATCTCAAAAAATGTATTTAGTTAGAAAATAAGACTCTAAGAGATAATGTGAAAGCTATTTCTAAAAATTCAACTCCGTTTGAAAATTAAAAATCCAGGAATCGGTCAGCGACACCGATCAAAACGGTTTTGAAGATTTTGCGGAATAATTTTGAAAAATTTAGAAAATCATGAAAAATTTAAAATATTAAAAAATAATGTTTGAAACAGAAATTGGTCAAGTTAAGCTACCAAAAGGGCCAATTGAGCAATACAGTGGGATCGGGTCCCCGACTCAGACTAGGGTTGATTCCGAGCCCACAAATCCAGATTCAATACAAAATAATCACACAAATAATCATAAAACAAAAACAAATATAAAAACTAAATCAAACAAATATGATAGAAAAATCACAATATGTATTTAAGTATGTATTCCAGGAATGGGGTGTTACATTCCATCCACTTTACAAAAATTTCGTCCTCAAAATTTTGATAAGGGGAAGAGGAATGCAGAAAGGAAAGGATGAGGATTATACTAATCAAGATATGAGTAACTGAGGGTAACTCACACAAATCGAGTGCACGGTGAACTCGGGACTTAGACATTTCTGCACTTCTGCGTATATATCCTCGACGGTGCCATAATAATACTTACCTGATGTTTGCTGAAAAAAGAATACCACCAGAACATCAGAAGACTAACCCATTCTAAATAATATAAAGTAAGCTGACTTGGTGAGATAATCAAAAATGCTTCTTTCAGACTGCGCATTGCTGTGAGATAATCAAAAATGCTTCTTTCAGACTGCGCATTGCTAATATAAAGTAAGCTGACTTGGTGAGATAATATAAAATAACTAAGGATTTTTGTATACTGGGCATTGCTAATTCTGAAAGACATAGCCAAAAATATAGAATAACCATGGAGAATTCTAAATACTAACTTCTGAATGATAACCTAACTGTAGATGAAACATTAAAGAATACTCAAAACCTGCAAGGTTCGCCAAATGGATCGTTCATAAGGATCATGGCAATAGCTCAGATACAGCAAGAAAACCCTTTTAACAGCCATGAAAGCACGCTAGAAGGAAGAAATTCGAGGAACGGGCTAGAGTGCTAGGCACTAAAGGGACTAGCCATTAACAAAACCAAGCCTAAGAGTGGCCATCGCATAACACATCTCAGGCGTTAAGCATTAGGGTGCAACAGAGCTAACGCTCTGCGAGGCTCGCACTTGGCAGAGCACACACGGCGAAGCCAACGCGTAACATGGCGATAAATGCTAAGCACCATTGTGCAGTGAAGCCCACACCCGGTTAGGTCCACGGGTGACAAGAACACGACCCTCGCTTGGCGAGGCTAGCGGGGCCCCTGGTCCACAAAATCTATAAGGACTACCAGGAGTTGGTGGCTCTAAGAATGCGATCAAGAAATTATAATAATCGAAATGAATCCTGAATGTCATCTTCTAAATAATAACCTGATTGCCAAGCAATTCTGAATAACCGAGTTCCATGAACTTGGTAGAAGAAATCATGATGGCTACTGGAATAGTAAAAATAGAGAATACCATAACTCTGTCTGGCAGAAGTCCTGAATCTGAAATATTGTTTCATACTGACATTCCTCATGTAATGGTACAGTCTATCTGATTATATAAGTGACGACTACTCCACTCTCTATATTGATTCTCTGTGTGCGTCTATACACAAGAATAGGATGCGAGGCCGAAGAACTATCCAATATAAGACAATGTGATGTACCAAAGTCAAAGAATGCCAGAATAGATGAAACTGAAACATATATGTCTTGCCGCTACCCTACCAGTCTTTCCATATCTTAAGTTGGTAAAAGGACAACAGGAAGTGAAAATGAAAAGTATGGAAGAGATTCAAAAATCCAGGGAAGGACGATCAAGAGGGAATAGATAACTTTGTACTTGTAGTTGGATTGTATAACCATGACTCATGCATTCTAGTTGTAAATTTCTTTATCATTAATTTGCCGACTGGTTGTACTGAAGATGTGAGAGCTTAGGCTCTGATACCACCATGTAACGCCCAACCCAGATGTTATTGCGAGTATATATGCAAGGCAAAAATATCCTCACGTATATACGCTAAGCATCAATACAGACAAGAATCAGAGTACGAAAGCACAGTGATAATATACATTCTAACAATAATAACACAAGTACATAGCTATAAGAAAGTATGATACAATAAATTAAGAATATAAGATCACCAAGAAGCACAAAAGCAGGATGTATAATATGAAATACGGGAAAGTACTCATGAGTAGTAAGATAAGAATCTCATGAGCCGATCAAGGGGAAGCTGGAAGAAAGAGGGTCCAGACAGGCAACCGCTAATCTGCACTTCTGCTGCGGCACTCTGATCAGGTACAGCAAGGTCACAACGTCCAGACTTCAGGATCTGGACATGAGGATCTAGGGCTATCAGAAAGTAACCCGACGAGTATATATGATAAAGCCAGTTAGCGTGCTCAGGCAGTCACACGTATACATGATCAAGTAATATGGTCTAGGCATACAGGTACAGGCAATGACAAGTAACATAAAAAAAATTAAAGGAACGATAGTAAATCTAAAATAAGTAAATACATGTATATCAATAAATCCGAATCAGAAAACATGCATGTAAATGGTATGGAGAGCATAGGTACACATAAACATGTAATGTTGGTACAAGTCAGTAAATAAGAGATCAGAAAATTCATAATAATCTAGAATCATAAATAGTAAAACATAATGTCCAGCTCAAGTCATACAACATGAATTGTTGAATCATAATAACAAGGCAAGTCACATGCATGGGTAAATTAGTATATTGCATTTAAGTTATCCAATAATTATCATCAGTATCATTTGTTATTCTTGTCCTTTTCCCACCGGTGTCCCAGAACACCGACAGCTCGCTGGACCCCGCATTTCAAGTAGAACTCATCTGAACTCTGACATGCGGGTACCATTATTTGAATAGGGGAGAGACCAAATAACATATGCTCCTGGCGTTATTATCATACAGGGGTGTGTGTGTGTTTTAATATACACTGAGAATGCTTATCATGCTAACACGAGGTAATACAGGCAGGATGGAGGAATATTTCCTTTGGAGGATAGATTCAAGAGGTAGCCCAATAGATTCTAGAGGTGGCCGTGTGGCGTGGCACTTTGCTCTGTGTGACACTTAGTTTCATTCAAGATCTGCCAGACGCTAGCATGATCGTAGGATACATCCTCATCATCCCGACACCAGGGATGCTCTGCCGGACGCCGGTATGACCGTGCTATTAATAAGAGTAACAGTGTAGGGGACATGAGTGCAGGGAATACAGGAGTACTAGAGTTCAGGAGTACTATATGTCTGATAGCAGTATAATAATCATGTCAAGGTCCCCGTAAAAGTGATAATCATGAATATGCAATGTATCACAGGTGTCATGTGTAATAATATCCAGTCAGGTGTCATAACATCATGTCAAATGTGTCAGTACCAAGTGATAGCATATGTCAAGTATCAAGTGATAGCATATCAATCATCAAGTTCAAATATCAGGTGTCAGGTATCACGTGTCAAGTAATAACATGTCAAGTACCGGTGTTAGATATCAAGTATCAGGGATCAGGTGTCATGCATATCAGGGTCAGGTAATTAACATATCAGTATCAGGTGAGTTGAATATAGAGTTACAACATCATATATCAGGTAATTATCCGGTCATGCAAAATGATACAAGAGAACAGTGTAGTTAAACATTTCAAACTCTTCACAGCTATATTTATAACAACAATAATTTAATCTATTAATTAGCTATGTGAAGCCGTGCAAAGCAGGAGCGTATCCAGGCATATCCAAAGCAAGTATAATACCAGTTCAATGAATTATAATAACGGCCAACACATATTCATATAACATGTTATTTTAGAAAATCACTCGAATATCATATATCAACTCGCATAATGACATATCATGTATTAAAAAGCAGGATAACAATTATTAGGCATGTAACGATGGTAACAAGACATTCACATATCAATATATCATGCAATAGATATTAAAATAGCAATCACTAGGTATGAAACGATGATAGCAAAGCACTCGCTTATATTTATATCAAGTCCTAGAATAGAATTAGCAAGGCATGAAGCAACACAAGAAAACTACTAACCTAAAATTGCCGAAAAATGCTGTAAAATCTCAGAACACCATAAACACGTACATGCGACCAATCCATGTATTAAAAAATATATATATAATATTAATTTATTGAGAGAGAGAGAATGAGAGAGGAGAGAGAAAAGAGAAAAGAATGAAAGAGAGAGATGTTGAGAGAGAGAGAGACTTCTAGGTCAGTGAAAGAGAGAGTTTTTGCTGGAAAAAGGGGGAAATTAGGGAATAAAGGGAAGGGAAAAGTGGAAAGAAGGGAAAAAGGAAAAGAAGAAAAGAAAGAAAGAAGGAAAGAAGAAAGCAGAGGGGAGTGGGGGCCTAGCCGATGGCTCTGGCCGCCACTAGTGGCCTGGACGGCGGCACCGCCATAGGGGGGCGGCGCGGCCTGGGACCGGGGGAGGAAGGGTTTTGGATGGTTGCTGGGGAAGTTGTTATTGATGTTATTGTTGTCGTTGTTGGTTGTTGTTAGAGATAATGGTTGTTGTGGTTATTGAAAGTGGTGGTGATGGCTGAAGGTGATGGTGTTGGAGAGTTGGAAGAAGGAGGAGGAGATGGTGATTGGGGTGTTGGAAGTGGAGGAGAGGTGGATTGATGGTGAATTGAAGAAGAAGAAGGAAATGGTGGTATGGGTTTGGTGAAAATTGGAGAAGAGGAGATGTTAATTGAAGAGGAAGGAGGTGGAGGAGAAGAGAGGGGAGCTTGGAAGGAAAATGGCCACCCTAGGTGGTGGTGGTGGTGGCTGGCCATGGTGGAAGAGAAGGAAGAAAGTGATGGGGTGAATGGCGATGAAGACAATGATGTGGAAGTTGGTGTAGTTGGAGATGGAGTTGGAGAGGGAGATGATGTGGGTGGCTTGGTGGAGAAGATTACCGGAGGTGGCACGCCGGCGATAGTGCTGGTGTTGGCCGGTGGTCAGGGGGAAGGAGGACTTGGTGGGAGAGAGAGGGAGATGGAGAGAATGGGAAGAAAAGAAAGAAAGAAATGGGAAAATAAATAGAGGGAGAGTATGGTGGAGATGGGCGAAATGGTCTGCTGCTACAGCTGTTGGCAGGGTATGGGGAAGGACAGTAAGTAGAGAGGGCAGAAAGAAAGGGAAAAGAAAAAGAAAAAGAAAAAAGAAAATATTATTTTAATGCAGGTAAATATCGACTGTTTCAGAATAGCTCCGAAAAATTCTCAAAAATAAAAAATATTATTTTAAGATGCCTGGTGAAATTAGATTTGAGAAATTCAATCTGATTTTCAAATTAAAAATCCTTAAATCTTTCAGCGATATCGGTTGACACCAAAATCAGTCAAATTTTGATAAATTCAGAAAAATCTCAAAAAATGTATTTAAGATAGAAAATGAGATTTTAAGAAGTAATGTAAAAGTCATTTCTAAAAATTCTACTCTATTTGAAAACTAAAAATCTAGGAATCGGTCAGCGACACTGATCGACACCAATTTTAAAGATTTTGCAGAATAATTCTAAAAACTTTCAGAAAATCATGAAAAATCTAAAATATTAGAGAATAATATTTGAAACTAAAATCGATTAAATCGGACTACCACAAAGGCAAAATTGAGCGATACACTAGGATCGGATCCCCGGTTCAGACCAGGGTTGACTCCAAGCCCACGAATTCGGATCCAATACAAAAAAATCACATAAATAATCATAAAATAAAAATAAATACAAAAACTAAATCAAAGAGATACGATAAAAAAATCAGAATACGTATCTAAGTATGTATTCCAGGAATGGGTGTTACATCCATCGACTTGACATCTTCTTCTTCATCTAGAGGACTCGAATCGTGAAGGAACACCATCAGCTTTGATACATTTATTGTGAATGAAATTAATATACTTCATACCAATTATTGCATGCATAACCTGGGATACCATACTTACTATGATACCAATAGTTAGGAGATACAGAGATCTCCACCGACGACCTCAAGCACGCCATGAGATCGATTACCTCGAGCACTCAAGTTGAATATTAAAAGATATAAAAAGAACACACAATTTGATATGGTTCGGCCCAAACTTGGCTTACATTCACGGGGAGAGAACTTGAGAGAGCATTATTAATAACTTGATATAAAGAGATCTAACCTTCCTCTTAATAACACAAGAGTATTCACCTTCCCTTGAATCTACGCCTAGATTATAAGCGTATACCTTCTCTCTGTTCACCTTAACCTTGCTCCTCTCTTTCTTGGCTTCTTAGGGCCTTTTTGACTTTTTAGGGCCTTACATTGTTGTTTACCATAACCTTTTTCTGCTTTTCTGCTCCACCTAAATCTTAGGTTACAATCCTTTATTTATAAGATTTTATAATACAACTCCTATTTGGACTATGAGATGATCTTGGTCATTTGTTGCTTGAAGAATCTTGATCAATCTTATTAGGAATTGATCTCCTTGATCTAGAAAGACTCTAAACTTTTAATGTTTAGAAACAAATCTTCATTGAATAGGAATTGAATCCTATTCATACTTCTCCAGAAAAAGAAACTTGCAATCGCCTGAAAAGAAAACTGTTTCACCTTGATTTGTTTCTTCTGCTTCAAGTCATCTTCTCCAACTCAATTGGATTTTCTTGGACCATAATCCTCTTGAAAAATAAGGTAAAATTCTAACATGGCATGGCGCTGGGTCCTAAGCACCCAAGTCAGGTTAGAGGCATCAGACATAGGGATACTATTACTAGCTACTTCATCAACCTCGTGGACGTCGATCCTTTGCATCAAACGAGGAGTTGCAAAAGTTAGTGGATGCTTGGGTGAAGAAAATGCTTTCAGAGCTTACCGAGATAGTGAGGCTGAACCTGTGCATAAAAGTAAAGTTTAGAATTGATAATTAAAAACTTTCTAGGTTGCTTAATACTACCGCTATAGCAAGTGGCTACACGAGTCATGATTCACAAGGAAGGACTGCGTTAAGTAAATCTTTTCTTTCTAAGTTACTAAGATCGTTTAAAATATTTTCTTCCTTGTTTCAGAAGAAAAGAGAAATGTTAAGAGTTAGAAGAAGAAGATGATCATGATAAAGGAAGGTGGTATTTTTAAAGAAGGGAAAACTAAGTTAAGAAAAATGAAAAGAGAATGAATGAACAAGTGTTAGTTTTTAAAAGTAATTCTAAACTAAGAAATAAAAAAATAAAAACTAAAGAATACTCCTTGATACTTACTTTACCTCAGATCTGTATCGCTGACTTAACTTGGCTTGAAGGCGTTCATAACATGGTATAAAGGATCTTTCCCATTCCTAATCCATCTATCAAATTAAAATGCAAGTAGAAAAGAAAAGCATAAAAGAATACTAAATAATTACACACTCAGGAACAGATATCCATCACCATGAGCCATCAGTGACACTTGAAAGCGCAAGGCATGTTTGAGATTATCAGATTCATTTGAATAATACAATCAAGCAAGGAAGGTAAATAAAAAGAATAATAAAAAGGAAAACATTTGATTAAATAGAAAAAAATGATGAAAGAAAAGACAAAGAATTACATTGGTGTCACTCTCTATTCCACTCTTCATCTCCTTCTCTCATGAATCTCTTCTCTAGCCTTACATAAAAATAGAAAATTAGCTAAATAAAAATAAAAACCTAAGTTAAAACTAAATAAAAATTCTAATCTAAACTCTTTGCTAGAGTAGTGCTCGTTCTTCTTTGAAGCGTGCAATATTTATAGGAGAAATGGAGTGGGGAAGAGCGTACAAAGATAGGGGAACAAACGCTCCCCAACGAATTCTGTCATGTCGCGTTTTCGTGGCCAGGATCTGATCCTAGCCATAAGGCTAGATCCAGGGGCCATGATCCATTGATTGCAGATATACTTTATCTCTAAATAGGTTTTCAGTTTGGGATGTGGATTTGATGTTATCTTTGTTGATTCTTCAGCTAACCAAATGGAGCTATAGAAATATGAATTTAACCAGTTTTTATTGGTATTATCTTCTCTAATTTGCTTTGATCTGCACTTATCCCCTTAAATCTTCTATCTCAATCCTTGATTTTGATTTAAACTAATTTAAATCTAAATTTAAGTGGACTTTTGAGCTTGTTTTCTCTCCTTCAATAAACAAGGCCTTCACAAATTTAGGCAATAATTAATATTAAATAGCATAGTTTATTATGAAAAAATATGTAAATGTCATAATAAATGATGTGTTATTAGCAACAGATCACACCCCTACACCTATCTTTTACACGTCCTTGAGCAAAACAAATTGTAATATCCCTATTTTGAAATAAAGGTTTAATAATAATTAATCATATTTTAGTATGTATTAGTATTAATTATTATTTGTTGTTCTATGTGGGTTATTATTAATAGTTACAATTAATTACTGTTAATGTTAATTGTTAGTAGTTATTCTATTCCTCCTTTATATTCTTATTCTTATTCTTTTTTTTCAAACCCATGCCCAACTCATCACACTTTCCCCTACCTATTATCACCCATTTACTTCTTTTTTCCCTTTTCCTTGGCCCAGGAGACCTGGCCCAAAGCCCATCATCTCATTCCCTTATTCTCTTTATCATTTTTCTTTCCTTTATTTTTCTTTTAGCCTATAACTTGAGCCCAACAACCCATCTCCCCTTCATATGTATTCTCTTTTTTCCTCCCTCTCTCCACTTGACCGAACCCCAACTCTAATCCTATCACCCTAAGATCTGTCACCAAAACCACCACAACCTTCCCTGCCTTCTTTCTTCTAATTCTCCCCCACGCTAACACCTCCACCTCTCTATGCACGAACCTAATGCCGAAACCGCACTGTAACCTTCTCCTTCATCATCTCCTCCTTACACTGCTGCCACTACCTACATTATCACCATCATCTCACCTACTTCTTCTCTATGCATGCAACTCCTTCGTGATTGCCGTGCCTCACGCCAGTGCCACCACCGTACCCTAGATCTTCATCTCTCATGCACAGCTGAACCAAACCCCCTACCATCATTACCTTCATCTTCATCTTATTCTCCTCCTCCATAGGCCCCATCACCTAGCCTGCATCCCATCCTATCTGATCTTAGCCATCTTGATCATGCCAAATTCCCCCTGCATCTCCATTACCACTCCCCATGCATGGCTGCCTTTTCCTATGCACACCACCCTCTCCCCGTGCCCTCTATCTAAGGCAGAGTACCACCTAGGCCGACAATCATCTCGGCCTCCATCTTCATGATCTCTGCCTTCTCTATTGATTTTCATCAGAGCACATCCATCAACCCCATCCCCTACGCCACTCGTGGATAGACACCCACTGGCTATGCCTCCTCCCTTCTTCATGCTCCACCATGCCGGAGCCAAAACCCTACCTTCTTCATCATCTCCCTCTTTCTCCCTCATGAACCAGAGCATCTCCTCCACCTCTAGCGAGATCCACGAGCTCCGGACCATCCCCACTCCTATCATTTCCCCTTGACATTGCCCTTGGCCATGTTCCCTCCAGCCTGCATCCACCCCTACACAATCATACCTATCAACCCGGCCTCCTCGTCGAGATCTGCCACCATTACTCTGCCACCATAGGCTTCACCGTGCATTCTCCTATGGTAACACTCCTTCTCTCTCTTTCTCTCTGGATAATGCTCTGTGTGCGTGTATAATTAGTGCATGTGTGTGTATTATGTAATTGTGTGTATTAGTGTGTGTGTGTGTATGTGTGCGCGTGAGTGTATATACGTGCATGTGTATTCATATGCACGTGTTTGTGCATGTGTTTATGCACGTGTATTCGTGTGTGTATGCGTATGCGTGTATATATTTTACGTATGGGTGTGTGCATGTGTGTACGCGTGTACATGTATATATTTTTACGTATGGGGGTGTGTGTGTGCGTGAATATATTTTTATGTATGTGTATATATGTGTGTCTGTTATTATGTGTGTTTCAGTGGTTCAACTAGAGTAGCATTTGCAAAATATACGAAGTTGTGTTCGCAGAGTGCTGATACGTCGGGCGATTCGAAGACCGACACACAAGGCGATTCGGAGATCGTACCAGTTCATGCAGTGAAGACCCGATGGAGGACCCAAAACTGTGTCATTTCAATTGAGGGTTTACATTTGTGTTATTGTTATTTACCATTATCAGTGAATGTTTAATTTATTTTCTATAAATTTCATTTTTGTTAAATTATTATCATGTCCAGATATTTGTTTGCACACGTTGATCACTGTTCATGACCATGCTTGCTTTGATGATATTGATACCAGAGTGGTAGTATTTTGAGATTGGAATGTACTTGATAAATTGTCGACCGAATATTTGAGTTAGTTATTCAGCAGTTTATACTTTGATCTATTAATGTATTCAATTGGAATAAAGCTTCACTCGAGACTGGGACAAACTGGATTAGTGTAATAATGATCTTAAAGATGTGTAGGGAATTACTAGACTGGTATTGTCATACCGAGAGAAAGTTTAGATAGATTACAGATGATTAATCAGATATATCTTGATCTTTGTATGCTTATGGATTCGATATCATATCACTGAGACATTACTACCTTATCATTTCATATGAATTTATTACCATTCAGATTTGGTATTTGTGATCTAACTTAAACTGTGATTGGATTGAATCTTGAGGAGGATAATTAGCGATTGTGATTGAATGTGTGAATTCTAGTGTGTATCATTTAACATACCCGATCTTTCTCGCTAATATTAAATCAAATGAGAATTTAATTAGATATTGGTGACTAAGTAAATAGGAAATTATTTATTATAAGAATGAGATCTTAGACTTAGACTTGTCAGTAGACTCGACTGGAGTGAAATTGACTTTGGATTGAGAAATATGTATTTGATTGAATTGGTCAGAACTAGTAGATTATACATGTATACACTTGGATTGTTATCTTAGTATATAGATTTTGTGATTGATCTTGATAGAAGTGAGAGTGTGTGATGATCTTGATTGGATTGGAGTGTGAAGGATCGATTGAATGTGTCAGAGTATGTATATATTTAGATATTAAGACTTAAATACATTAGTGACTTAAATGATGGATATATCGATGACTTTGAGAATCAGAGTAGATTGATAGGATGAGAGAACCGATTATTGATTTATTGGATTTGTGCTTTACGATATCAGACACTCTGATACAGATCTTAGTATTTAATATTCACGATGACTATTGAGATTATAAGTTTATAGATCAGTTACAGATATATTCTTTGTACTGATAAAGGAGTTTTTTATTGATTCTAGATGGGACTTTGTAGTAAAGAATCAGTGTTCGGACATATTAGAGCATCATTTCATGCTACTAAGAAATTACTGAGAAGGTATATTATATTGTAACTCTACGGTATTATCTTACTATTATATTGTTTACTGTATACACTGTTATTATTATTGTTTATTTTGTACATGGTTATTGTTCATATTGTTACGGCTACTGTCACTGTTACAGTTACTGTTATTGTTATTTTCATCGTATTATCTCGGTATTCTAGGTAACATGGATAACTGACTATCTTAAGCAAATTAAATAATAATATAAATAGACAACTTATACCGGGATCGTGGAAATTGATGGAGGGATAGGACTGTATTTTGGGTAAACTTAGGATACAGGTTACATAACCAAGATAGAGTTCCAATGTAGGATTCCCAATGTTGACTGACATCTCATACTGTTAATATTATGTTGTTACTATAGTACCTGGCGGTAAGGCCTGATTCAGTGCCAGGAGTCTGGGCCGTGGTCCCGGCAGGAACCACCTAAAGCATAGACAATATCTCCAACCAATAAGTTTCAATAACATAAGACCCCGATTGACATGTGTAGTAAGCGTGGTATGAAATGCGTCTATTACATGTGATAATTGGTGTTCAATAAGATAATTAATAATAACTAACTGATATGTTATGCCTTGTTTGATGTGTGCTAGCTTGTTATGTATCCACCTGCCATGATAGACACTTGATACGTATATGATATAATAGACACTTAACCTAACACATGATTTTTATAACAATTGGATTCCATTACTCTTTAGATTATGCATTGCCTGTTATTGTAGTACTCATAACATGTTGAATGTTATTTTATCAGACCATGTTGTCTTTCAATTGTTATCCTTTTTCAGTGTATTATATATTGGTATTATAGTATGTTCACATTGGATATGCACGTGCATCATTTCCTCATTTTGCACACTCATTGGGAGTTTCTGACTACCTAAATTTGCACATCTAGGTATATGGGTACTTCTTTTACTGGTAGGTATATGAGGAGTATGAAGTCTCTTTCGTTTGATTATCAGATTTTTTTTTTGATACAGTTCATGTCTTCCTTTCATTCTGTTGACTTCTTTTGATTCTCTATTGCATGGACTCCATATTGTTCTATTTGATTTATTCATAAAATGATATTATCATGTATGAAAACATTATACGTATTATTACAGAGATTTTATTGCCTTTATTGTTTATTTATATAGCTTGCTCAAGTTACTTTAGGCTTAGCGTGTATATGTGAGGTAATTTTCTCGCATATATATATATATATAATATATATTATATATATATATATATATATATATATATATATATATATATATATATATATTATATATATATATATATATCGCCGACTCTCGTCGCAACTACATTTTCACATATTTTGGGAAGCTAGATGTGATAGGGCTCTCTTGGTATCAGAGGCAGGTTCAAAATAAAAGGACCTAGTTCTTACCCATGACCTGAAATGAGTTATATTTACATAGCAGTATTCATATACCATTCACATGATGATACTAAGTCCATATGGAATGATCGTTCTTCCTTTGAAAATCCATCTCTTGATTTGGATATCCTAGATTCAACTGTTCTCCTTGAGCGATCTAGATTACCTTTCGATTCCATCGATTTCATTTCTATTTTGATCCTTTTTCCAGACCTTCAGACCTGATCGATGACAGAGATCGAAGTAGCGCAGCAAAAGTGTGGTGGTTTTATAGTTCTCAGAGAAGCGATGTAGGGGCGAGAAGATGTCATTCGCCATCGATCTTTCTTCCCTTGATTCCTATCCTATCATGTCTGCTCTAGTTTTATGTATATTCATTATCAATTTTGATCAGTTTTGATTCTCTTTTATAATTTTCCCCGTCTTATTGAAATTTTGAGGATGGAACTTTTATAAGGTGGGAAGAATGTAATGCCCTTATTTTGAAATATAAGGCTTAATAATAATTAATCATAATTTAATATATATGGTATTAATTATTATTTTTTGTTCTATATGGATTTTTATTAATAATTACTATTAATTACTATTAATTTTAATTGTTAGTAGTTATTCAAATTTTCGCTATTATTATTATCATTATCATTTTGATTTATTTTTAAGTGTAATGGGATAGCTGATTGTTATTCATTTTTGCATATTTTGCCACATCCATACCATGCATATCATAAATAAAAATGTGATTTTTAATCTTTTTCTCTCTATTTTGCAGGTCAATATTTTAATGGAGAAGAGGCCCATAATCCCTTTAATTATCAAGAATTAAAGGAGAATTAATCAAAGCCCAAAAGAGAGCCCAAGGGTTGAGCCCAGGACCTGGAGACATCCATGCGCCAGCTCAGACATTCCAGAAGGTCCACGTGGCTAACAACCTGCGAGAAATCCGCAACAGAAATCGCGGCCTAACGGCCCAGATTCTGCCGCGGAAACGCGGCTCTGGCCGCGGATCCGCGGCAGCATCTTGGTTGTTGAGGCTGCGATTTCCTCCACCTGTCCGGGTTCTAGAGCCTTCTCTCTGAGCCTATAAATAGACCATCAGGGCCAGCGAAAGAAGATAGGAGGAGAGAATAGAGAATAGAGCTTGTATTTTGTAGGTTTTTCTTTAGGATTTTTAGTGCTCTAGGTCTTCTTCTTCCTCCTAGAAATTCTGCAAGAGAGAGATAGTGAGAGAGTGAAAGCTTGTACTCAAGGTGTGACAACTTGAAGCAACAAGGATTAATCCAATCTACTTTCTCTTCTTTTGCAATTTCTAGTACTTTACTTGCATTCTTTCATTCAAGCTTTACTTTCTTAGCGTAATGTCTTGTTGTTTTTCTTTTCTTGTAATGAATAGCTAATTTCTTCTAACATGACTAGCTAACCACTAATTTTGCTAACTTCTAACTCTTGGGTGATTGCTAATTTTTCATCTTGCAATTGTTGAGTCTTTTTTATCCATGTTGAAGATGATGGGTTACTTTCTTTCTTGGCAAGATCTTGTTGTAATTCCATATGATTCATGTGTGCCTCATTTAGAGCCTTGTCTTTAGAACAAGTGCCTTGATAGAACATGAGATGGATCACCAACCATATGCTATTTGTTGTACAACTTCTTTACTTCAATGCTAACTTGTTGTAATGCCTTGAATGACTAATGAATGTTGTATCTTCTTCATTAGCATCCCTTGAGTGTCACTCCTCGAGTCCACCATTGAAAGTCTATCTTGAGAGCCGATGAAATCAATGAGGCTACAAGACAAGTCCAAGAAGATCACCCATCCATCGAGTGGGAAATTAATTTGACCAACACGCAAGACAAACCTTTGCCGATGAATCAACATGAGGCAAGCATCAACATAATGGAGATTAGTAAGTTAGCAATTTAGAAAGGTAGCTAGTCATGGTTTTTTTCATCTTAAAGTCTTTTACAAAGTTCTCCTTCTTTTAGTTTTCTTTCCAAAGCAAATCTTGTTTTCGATTCTTTTCATTTTTCTTTCCATCGTTTTCATTTCATGTACAAATCCACAAATTCTTTCACTCTTTTTCCAATTAATTTTCATTCTTTTGAAACAAAGAAGAACCTTCGTTTACATTCTTCAACAACGAACCGTAACGCTTCCATCGCAAGCTCTCCTCGAGGATCGACCCGTATAGCTTATGCTACTACGGTGATTTGGAAGGAATACATTAATCATTTTGAACACATTTGGAGTAATCAAGCACCTAAGGTTGTCTCTAAACCTTCTCTCTTTTATTGAATATCTGTGCAAATATACTCCACTATTCCTTTGCCTATCAAATTTTTGGCGCCGTTGCCGGGGAGAGCAACGGTTTTTGATTCGATTGAAGAACTAAACGAATTTTCTTCTCTGTTGCAGGTTACAGGTGAAGAAACAGGAAAACTTGCATTGCAGTGACATATAAGTGGCTCTGGACCTCTGCTCTAGAAAGCAGAGACCAGTTGCCCTCGGATTTGCCGCGGAATCTCGGCCAAAGCCGCGGATCCGCGGCAAAGAAGAGTGAACTACTGACAAGTTTTCTGCAGGGTTGCTTACTCTGCAAAATACAGCTGCTGCAGTACTTAAATTCTTGTATGCTTCACCATATTCCTGCTAATAATCAATAGTAAAAAAAATTCGTTGCAAAGTTAAAAATTGATTAGACGTTTGCATTTCTAGGCACGTGTCTTTTCAATTCATTTACTTTACTGTTGAAGAGTGCTAGAGCAAGGTACGTGCGCATTGCATTTAGACTAGGACTCACCTCTTGGTTGATATTTTATCGCTTTAAGTGAACCTTGTTTGTTTATATCGTACACTTGCACAAAATCGATTCTAAGGGCAATACCCAATAAATAAGATAAGGTGGGGATTTCATCACCCTTTCCTTAGCCCAAAAACCACCATCCCAGCACTCACAATCCCAAGCTTTTAATAAAATCTAATAGACGTTGGCCCTAGGGACATCCGGACTCAGTAGGAGATCGGCTGAGGTTGGAAGTTGATTTTGATTCATACTCCGGTGAAATCAGTGTCTAAGGCTGGGGATTAAGAGGTTAAGCCTCGAAGATACCGTGGTTGGCGTAATTAAGGCCCGTTGCTTACGCACGGATACCTCCCACCGTATTTTGCCCCTACCTGGCTAATTAGCTGTGGTCTGATTCAAGCAACAACCTTCTTCGGTTCATCGAACAGTTAGGAGTCGTCTAGGTCCAGGAATCCTAGATAGCTTGGATTGATTTTTCTTTTATTGTTTGTTATTTTCATTTTTCTTTTCGCTGGTGTGATCGGTGCACGTTGTTTGTGACTGTATATGCGAGAGTGGTGGTACCGGGATCCAAATTCAGCAAGACTTGTTAGAATTTCTACACTTGCACCAACCCACCACTTGACATTATGCAAAACAACGTTTCGCTTCAAGATAGATTCTACCCGATTCGCACTTCGCTTCCTTCATGCATTCTTCTCCCTGAACCCAATGGAAATCACTTTGAGCTGAAACCGCAATTCATCAATATACTTCCCCGATTTCATGGTCTAGAGTCTGAGGACGCGTACTTCTTCATTCGAGAGTTTGAGGAAGTATGTGTAATGATGAGAATTTCTCAATTAACCGGATGCTGTTAGGTTAAGGTTCATACCGTTTGCACTGAAGGATTTAGCTAAGAAATGGCTTTACAATCTTCCCGCCAATTCGATATCTTCATGGGATGATTTTGTAAAAGTCTTTCTTAAGAAATTTTATCCCATCCACAAAACAGCCCTCATGAGAAAAAACAATGCAATTCAAGCAGGAATCAAATGAACCCTTCTGGAAGTATCTTGAACGCTTTAAAGACCTTCTAGCCCAATGTCCTCATCACAGCATAGAGAAATGGCGTCAGTGCCAAATTATCTATGACGGTCTAGATTACCAAACGAAAACACTCCTTGAATCCATGTGCCAAGGGGAATTCTTGAAGAAAGATGAGCATCAGGGGTGGGATCTCTTTGAAGCCTTAGCTGAGAAAAACCATTCAGTGGGTGATTGCTAAAGTAAATGAAACAACCAATGAAGTTAAGAAGTACCGTGTAGCTGTGGCTAACGGGTCGAGTCCACGAGGAGGGATGCGATAGAAGCGTTTCGGTGAAGTAAATAGAAACAAAGAAGTGTGTCAGTTTTTTTAGAAAAAGAGAATGGAAGGAAAAGAGATGAAAAAGAGAAATTTCAACTTTCAGAAAACGATTTGGAGAAGATGATTTTAAAAAGCTTGCGAGTTGTGTGTTGTTTAATAATATGAAATCAAGTCTGGGCTTACTATCTATACTACTCAATTGTTTATTTTTTTTTCTTAAAATATTAAGTCCTCAAATGCTCATTTGCCAAACTTCAAGTTGAATCTTTTTTTAGAAGGCTTTAAGTAAAGCACATAAGATGTTAGAAGATGTGAGTCTTTTTCTTTTAAGAAATCAGAGAATCGGATGTTAAAAAATCAAGCGCGAAGAGCAAGCATAATTAAAAACGATTCGAGCGATGTTCAAGAAAGGGTTGTGGATTCAACTATCTAAGCCCATCCTCATGTGCCTTCAAGAACACTTTCAAAAAAAAAGGCTTTAAAGAGAGGCATTCATATGAGTCATAGGGTCTTTTTCCTTTTAAAAACAAGAGAAAAGAAAAAGCAAGGGAGAGTTCGATAGCAAGCCCAGAAAGAAGTTTAGTTACCCATGGAGAAAGAAAAAGAAAACGATGACATAATATAAGCCATACCGTACTGCAAGTAGAAGAGAAATCGGCTCAACTTTGTATTGCTGTCACTTCAAACTTCAAGTACAAGCTCTCAGTTCTCTCTCTCACAAGTTCTTGAAACTGGACTACAACTTAAAAAGAAAGATTACAATTTTTCTTCTAGCTAACAAGAGCCTAAATCCTAATAAAAGAAATGCAAAACTTAATCCTAGTCTTCGCTGCTTTTTGCCTTGCTGAAAGAGGTATTTATAGCCAAAAAACCCAACAACCACGATCCCGGGGAGGTCGGGGGAGCAAACGCTCCCCTAACTCCCCAAGATTGCCGCAAAAACGCGGCTATTGCCGCGATTTTGCGGCAATAGTGTGGCCAGGTGGCCATGGAAAGAGGGGGGAGCTATCTGGGTGAAGAACTTCTCGCATATCCAGCTGATTTTCTTGTTGCTTCTTCAACCACTGACTGAATCAGCATTTGATTTTCTAGCTTCGATTCCTCGATTCAAGGAGGATTTTCTCAACTCCTTGATAGCCCAAATTTCTTCACTTCGAGTTATTTGAATTAATTCAGAATAAAGTGGGCTTTGGGCTTGTTCCTCTTTCTTCCTTTAAGCACTTGGGCCTACATTTAGCAAAGAAAAAGACAACTTATTAATAGAATTTATTAGCTAACAAGTATGGTAAAGTGACAACATAAATGCAATGTATGTGACAAATCACACCCCCACATTATCTTTGCTCGCCCTCGAGCAAAAAACATTAGACTAACTTGAATCAATTATTAGACCACTTTCTCAGGTCACTCGATTGCACTGAGCATGTGCAACAAGCCGTTAAACCTCTAGGTCACCCCTAGAGGACGAGTTTTGTCTCGTGAGGGTTTCAGCGGATTACACCCACAAAATCCAAAAAGGAAGAGAAAAGGTTAGTATTTTCGAAAAGCATTTTATTTTTATTTTTATTTTATTTTATTTTTTTTTTTGGAAGGCGAAAATATTTGAAGTATATGTGAGAGTTTAAGTAATCTATAAGTTATAGGAATATCAAATTTTTCATTCCTAAACTTAGTCTCCACTCAAAAACATGTTGTCAATTTAAAGTAAGGAGTCAAACTGTACTTCTCATCTAGTCTATTAATTTACCCTGAGTCTATGCACCATCGTGACTGTGAAGTTTACTAAGGGTTCTTCAACATTAACTCCTATGCCTCATATTTATTATTTTATTGTGAACTTTTATTCCTCCATTCATTAGGCTTTCTAATCTGCCCATGTAACGAGCTTTCAGTCGGTGACACCCAAACCAGACGGTTTTAGGGCACCAGGTGAGAAAACACCCTAAGGACCTAAACACCCGAGCAGATAAGGCCACGAAACCAAGGTTTTTATTTACACTATGTAACCCTTTTAGGCGTGAATACTTATGCTTCATGAGGCACAAGTACCCAGCTTAATCAGAGGATACACATTATTTATACGAGGTACCCTTTTAGGCGTGAATACTTATGCTTCATGAGGCATAAATACCCAGCTTAATCAGGGAATACTTTTTTTTTTCAAACTTGTCTAATTATCTTTTGCATAAATACTAAGGCTTGCTTAGGCCAAAGCACCTAGCTACTCAATAATTAGACTTTTCTTCTTTTTTTTTTTATGAGGCACAAGAGTCTCTGTTTTCAAACCCTAAGTGTGTAAGTGTATTTGTGTGCATATGTCATCAAGGTAAATATCAAGACTAAATTACTTTCCTAAATTTCTTCCTGACTCTAAAAATCAAACAAGTTATTTATTTCAACCAAGTGTAAGAAATCCTAATTATGATTCTCCTATTTCTTAAAATTGACTTAAATTCTTACAAAAAATATATCAAAATATTGTCTACCCTTTGCAAAAAATTTTTTTTTTTTTTCAGTCATGTTAGAACCCTCCCCCACACTTATCTCATGCATTGTCCCCAATGAATGAAAGAAATGTATAAGTGCATGAAATAAAATGG